>VZQC01008867.1:29341-66685 GCA_009823505.1 Rhizomys pruinosus
GCTAGGATTAAAGGCGTGTACCACCACACCTGGCTTGTCTTTTTTTTTTTGGTAAATACTGCCCTCCCTTCCTTGTAATTCCTAGAAATACATAACCAGAAGAATAAATATCCTCTACATAGATAGCACATATCAAAAGTTTAGCTATCTGTGGGCAACTTCAGTTCCCCTGGTATGCTCTGTTGGCACTAGCTGATTGTTGGTGTTGAGTTTAATTACTTTGGCAGCACTTTATATCTTGATATCCTGGTTCCGTGGCAGTTTGTCTAATGATGTGGAAGTAGATATGTGCCAGAAATATACTTTAAATAATCTGACTGCCAGAATTATTAATGTGGATTTGATATAGCTTAGGACAATATACTATCTCAAGGGAGAAACAGTTGTTTGTTTCTTGGGTGTGTGTGTATAGAACCACATATGGATCTTGAGGATGGAACTCAGGGAGTCAGGCTTGGTGACACCAACCTGAAACAGTTGTTTCCTAAATTTCTGAAATGTGTCTTAATGGAAATAGAGAATTCCTCAACAAAGTGAGGAATATCAGGGTTTATAGCTTGAAAGATAATTTTGAACAAGTGAAAGATGTGCAGTTTGAATCTTCTGTTTTTATAGAGTAGATCACTTTAAACATGTCTGTTAAAAATGTGCAATTTATTAAATGTTTGGTGTGTTTGAGGTAAAAGACTAAATTTTGAAGGCTATTGAAATAGTTATCAGCCTATTCTGTAATATGCACCTTTGTACTAAATTCAGCCAGGATTTTTTTGGGGGGAGGGGTTGATGTGTGAGTGTTTTCACTGCATGTAAGTGTACTTATGTTGTACAGTGTCTAAGGAGGCCAGAAGGGGGCATTGGATCCCCTGGAACTAAAGTTACAGATGGTTGTTAGCTGCCATGTGGGTGCTGGGAACTGAACACAGGTCCTCTGCAGGAGCAGCCAGTGCTCTTAACTGTGCAACCATCTCTCTAGCTCATTAGACAAAATTCTTTATTTGCTAGGTCATTTGTTCTGACTCAGGAGGCCTCATCTGAAATAGATTTAATCAATACTTTTTGTTTGTTTGTTTGTTTGTTTGTTTGTTTGTTTGTTTGTTTTAGACAGGGTCTCCCTGTAGCCCCAGCTGGCCTGGAACTCACTCTGTAGACCAGGCTGCCCTCCATCTCAAAGAGATCTACCTGTCTCTGCCTCCTGAGTGCTGGGATTATTGGCCTCTACCACTACTCCAGTCCAATTTCTTCTTCTAAAAACAACCTGTGGGTATGGATCTGGGTTTGGGTGTGGGTGTGTACACATACACAATTGCATGCCATGGCACCTATGCGGAGATCAGAGGACAACCTCCGTTGTCCTTCCACCTTGTTTGAAACAGGGTTTCTTTGTTGGCTGCTGCATGCTCAGGCTCACTGACTCACAAGCTTCTGGGATTCCCCTGCCTTCTTTTTTTTTTTTGGTCTTTTCGAGACAGGGTCTCCTTGTAGTCCCAGCTGTCCTGGAACTCACTCTATAGACCAGGCTGGCCTTGAACTCACAAAGATCCACCTGCCTCTGCCTCCCAAGTGCTAGGATCACTTCTATGTCCCTGTAAGAGCACTGGACCACACCCAGTAATATATGGGTACTGCAGATTCAAACTCAGGTTCTCATTTTTGCACAACCATCTCCCTAGCTAAATCAATACTTCTGATAACACATTTCTATTCTGATAGGTTAATTAGGTACTTAATAAGTCTTGCATTCTATAAATTACCTTTACTTTCTCTACCCTGTCACAAAAGCCATCTGGCTAACATTTGTTTTGCATATGTCTGTCTTGGACATTGCAGGGCTGGAAGAGAAAACCTTGTTCATGCTTGAAGACCTTGTGATCTTGTCTTTGCAGCTGTCTTGTTTCATCTGTTATGAAGTAATAGTAGCATTGAAACAACTTGTGGAATAGTAAGAAGTATGTCCAGAATGTCCAGTACCTCGACGTTCACCAACGTTCATTCTTACAAAGTGCCTTGTATGTAAAAATCATATTTGAGTGGCTGGAGAGAGGGCTTGGTGGTTAAGAGCACCCACTGCTCTTGCAGAGGACTGGGAACCCACATGGCAGCTAACTATAACTCCACTGTAACTCCAGTTCCAGGGGATCAGACACCCTCTTCTGACCCTGTGGGCATTGCACGACACTGGTCCCTTAACCTACATGCAGTCAATACACTCATACACATAAAATAAAAATTATAAATATGGGGCTGGAGAGATGGCCTAGCAGTTAAGAGCACCAACTGCTCTTGAGGAGGACCTGGGTTCAATCCCCAGCACCCACATGGTGGCTGAGAACCATCTTTAGCTCCAGTTCCAGGGGGATCCAACACCCTCTTCTGACCTCCGCTGCATTGCACGACACGGGTGCACAAACCTACATGCAGGCAGTACATTCATACACATAAAAAAAAAAAATAGGCTGGGCGTGGTGGCGCACGCCTTTTAATCCTAGCACTTGGGAGGCAGAGGCAGGTGGATCTCTGTGAGTTCAAGGCCAGCCTGGACAGAGTGAGTTCCAGGATAGCTGGAGCTACAGGGGGACCCTGTCTCAAAAGACCAATAAATAAATAAATAAAAAAATGTAAAAAAATAAAAAAATAAAGTTGTTAAGCATTTAAAAAAATAAATATTTAAAAAATGTTTAAAGTTATATTTGAAAGCTGTGTATATAGCTTTTAATCCTAGCACTTGGAAGGCAGAGGCAGACAGATCTCTGAGTGTGAGGGCAACCTGGTCTGTATGGTGAGTTCCAGGCCAGTTAGGGATATAGGGAGACCCTGTCCCCAAACAAGCAAACAAACAAAAAAAGCTATGCATGCTTTAAAAATTGTCCTGCTTTCCTCTGTGAATGTCTATGACCAAGGAAAATTGCTTTTTTAAGTAAATATAATGAATACTTGACCACTTAACTTCTTACAGACTTTCTGATGGAACAAGACAGGCAGTTGAAAATAAGGGGCTGGTGTGCTGGAGAGATGACCTAGCAGTTTAAGAGAGCGCTGACTGCTCTTGCAGAGGACCCAGGTTCGATCCCCAGCACCCACATGGACCGTCTTTGGCTACAGTTCCAGGGGAATCCGATGCCCTCTTCTGACCTCTGCAGCATTGCACGACATGGGTGCACAAACCTGCATGCAGGCAGTACATTCATACACATACGAAGATAAATACAAAAAAATTAAAATGTAATAAGGGGCTGGAGAGATGGCTCAGTGGTTAAGAGCACAGACTGCTCTTGCAGAGGACCTGGTGGGTTTAATTCCCAGCACCCACATGGTTCGATCCCCAGCACCCACATGGCGGCTGAGAGCCTTCTGAAACTCCAATTCCAGGAGAACTCCAGTTCCAGGGGAGTCCGACGCCCTCTTCTGACCTCCGCGGCATTGCACGTCACGGTGCACAGACTTGCATGCAGACAGTACATTCATACACATACGGAAATAAATAAAATTAAAAAAAAAAAAAAAAGAACCATCTTTAGCTCCAGTTCCAGGGGAATCCAACATCTCCTTCTGACGACACGGGTGCACAAACCTACATGCAATAAAAATTTTAAAAAAAAGAAAAGAGAAATACCAGATAGTGTGATATGTTGTGTGGAAAGTTAAACCGGGCGATGTGATTGTGCGTCTTCTCTAAGGAGGTAGGATTTATTGTGGAGTACAAGGAGCCAGGTGGGGGTGAAGTGTAAGAGATAGGGGGACTCAGAACTGCAGGAGCAGGCTATAAACCATAAGGCAATGGTACACTTGATGTGTCTAAATTACCAGGTAAAGGCTTATAGGTTAATACTTTGTGGTTTTGTTTAAGAAATTATTATAGTGAAATACTTTGAGTGTTTTTCAGTCTTGTAACAGACTTTGCAGAGATGTGTTCTCTAACACTTCCTATATAACTGAGCTGATAATAGTTTTATATCCTAGACATTTTTCTGTCTCCTGTGTTTCTACTGTTCTGTTTGACTGGAGTGAAAAAGATTATGTCATTGGAATACATCTTTGGCTAACAAAATTTTTTCAATATTTTTTCAGTTTATTAGGGAAAAAAGCTTAACGTTGTCAGAAAAATAAATCATACATATTGGAAATATATTAATTTGTCTTTAACAGTTAAGAACAATGAATGTTTCTAACCACACTGCATTTTTACTCATCTGTTGATGAAGAGCCTTTTTGCTCTGAGTAATCATGTAGATAGAATCAGCAGAACTCTTTCTTTGCCCCTCAACTGATGACTGGATAACAAAAATGTGGTACAGCTACACAGTGGCGCTGTATGCAGTGGTAAAGAAAGATGACATCATGAACTTTGCAGGTAAATGGATGGAACTCAGAGCCATTATGCTAAACTATACTATGTTAGATAGTCCCAGAAAAAAAAAAAAAAGGTGAATGGTTTCCCTCATATGTGGATGTTGACACCAAATCCCCAGTTGGCAGGCAAACTGAGCAACTTTATTATTATATTGTATATGAAAGCAACTGTGCTGTTATGTGAATCTCTCAACGGACTCTAGAATTGACTTACCACTTATATTCAGACATTGTAATTACCATATAGGGGTGGAAGATATGTATTCGTATTCTAGAGTAATATAAAATTAAAAGGAGGAAAAAAGAATAGGTTTTTATTAGCTTTTTTTTTTTTTTTTTTTTTTTTTTTTTTTGACGAGTTTNATATATAGACCAGGCTGGCCTTGAACTCACAGAGATCCGCCTGTCTCTGTCTCCCAAGTGCTGGGATTAAAGGCGTGTGCCACCACACCCAGCTGGTTTTTATAAGCTTTTAAGATGTTTATCATTCTTTGAAATCTTTTAATGTATTTATGCCGTAGAATCCGATTCCAGTTAGGGTTTTTTGTTTATTTTTTCCTCCGATATTCATCACATGAAATCTGTACTTGGTAGCAAACAAGTATATCCTAAGAATCATTCAGTCAGTAAATAGTGGTAGCATATAAATTTTACCTGTTACTGAAATTAGGGAAAAAGACACTGTCCAACAAGGTAGGGGAGAAAAGATTCTTAATTGAATTTAATTTTTGTGGGTACCTATTCATATTCATGATGGATTTTTCTTTAAAAATGTTATCTTGAATTCACAACCATAAATTAATCATTTTTTAATCATAAAAGCTAATATTTAGTTTGAGTTATCTTTTTCCCTCTTTTCACACCCTTCCTTTTGATAGCTTGACAATAAATGAGAAAATTATTTTGCGTTTTTGCATTTATTTTTAACCTAAGGAGACTCTATAGTCAACCATTATTGCTGCTACTGATAAAACATAACTCAAACTCTAATATAAAGCACAAGGACTCCATGCTTGTCTACATTAATAACTGAGTTTTTATAGTTAGAGTAGGATGGGGGCAAGAAAGGGTCTCAAAAAAAAAAAAAAAAGTGAGGGCTGGAGAGATGGCCTAGCGGTTAAGAGTGCTGACCACTCTTACAGAGGACCCTGGTTCAATCCCCAGCACCCACATGGCGGCCAAGAACCGTCTGAAACTCCAATTCCAGGAGAACTCCAGTTCCAGGGGAATCCGATACCCTCTTCTGACCTCTGCGGCATTGCACGACACGGGTACACAAATTTGCATGCAGACAGTACATTCAAACACATACAGAAATAAATAAAATTAATAATAATTAAAAAAATTTAAAAAAAAAAAGTGAAAATTTCCTGAACTTTGAGCTGGGCCCTGGCACTGCAAGTCTGATAAGGGACAATTCCCATGCTGCTGTAGTGGTTTGCTTGTGGTGGTTGGTTGATTTCTGATTTTGTTGCCACCTAAGTTTTGGGCCTTTCAACCCACACCTATAAATTGGATTATAGAAAAACTTTTAAACTGGTTGAACAGTAATTATAACACAACAAATGAGGGCCTGGAGAGATGGTTCAGCAGTTAAGAATGCTCTTGCGGAGGGCCAGGGTTCAGTTCTCAGCACCCACATGGCAGCTAATAACCTTCTGTAACTCAAATTTTTGGGGAATCCAACAGTCTCTTCTGATCTCCATGGGCATTGCATGATTCAGGTGCACTTACATGCAGACATACAGTCATACTTACATGCAAATAATATACTCATATGCATAAAATAAAAATAATAAAATATTAAAAAAGAGGGTTTTTTTGTTTTTTTTGTCTTCTTGAGACAGGGTCTCCCTGTAGCCCCAGCTAGCCTGGATCTCACTATGTAGACCAGGCTGACATTGAACTCACAGAGATCCCCCTGCCTCTGCCTCCCAAGTGCTGATATTAAAGGTGTGTACCACAACACCTGGCCTAAGTAGCCTTAAAGTCTTTGAAAGGTGGCAAGAGAGGAATGAACTACACAGGCAGGCTTAGTGAAGGAGTAATTGTGTTCAGTGACATGAACTGTTTTATCAGAGCAACTCTGCTTGAAGCAGAGTATGACTGGGCTAGACAATCTTGGAGAAAAGTGCTGAAAGATATAAGGTGGTAGTGGTGAGTATATAAAAAAATCCAGTATGGCCTCATAGGGAACTCGGGATTAAATATTAGGAGATGTGCATATATATGATGAATGCTTGCCATTTCTCCCCTGCTTTGAAATGTTGCTTGTTATTGTTTAGAATACATAGTAGTTTTTAACTAGTTCTTCTCTTTGTGACTGTTTTCTTCCTCCCAAATTCCTACTTTACTTTATCAGTTGATTCTTTTAGGTAAAAATCACCGTGCAGGAGTAGTTCACACCAGGAAGCAGAGCTTGTCAGGCCCAGGTTACCCAGATGTACCCTGGTCTACATTGTCTCATTTTTGACAGTTGTAGATGTGATGGTGTTTCCATGTCACAGTGGCGGTCCCTTCTGTTTCTTTGCTGCAACTTTACTCATGTGTTGTGTGGGCCGCTCCTCTTCTCACAACCCCAGATTTCCCTGTAAACACACTTCTGACGACAGCAGTTTTATCTCCTAGTTTATAACAAGTCTGTTTCAGTTTTAATACTGCCGAATTCCAAAGGCAGGTTTCACTGTGCTTGGTAAAAATGAAGGAATTTAATAGTTTTTCAGGTTTTAGGATTTCACCAGCTCATGTTACTTTTTTCCCCACAGAGGATTTGAATTATCCCTCTCCACCCCAAGAAACCTAGTTTCTACAAATCAAAACAGCAATGTTATATAAGAATGAAATTTCTTCCTTTAAGACACTGACATTTATTAATATCTAGAGAAAGGCTAGAAGGATGAAATTAAGTGTCATGTTTTAGAAACGCATAAAAATACATTTATTTTTTAAAGGAACAGTTCATTGTTAATAGAATAGCATTAGTGTACTAAAAGATAAATTTTTTTTTTCAAAAACATCAGCCTTTCCCCTAAATTTCCTTTTACCTCTGTAAAAAGGCTGGCTATTTTTAGTATACTGTCCTGGCACAAATCCTCCTTATAAGCTCAGATTCTCTCAGTGGTGACCAAAGCCTTTCAGCTGTCTAAGTTCCACCCCGTCTCTGCTGTTGCACCCCCCATCCCGGCTCTTTGCAGCTGCTCTGTTGGTGAAGCCTGAATCCTTTAATAGACTCCAATCCCATCACCATCCTTCAAAAAGGACTTAACCAAGCTTATCTTTTATTTTTATTTAGCTTTTCTAATAATCATCACAGTCTACAAAGTCCCCAGCACTAGGAGGAATTACCCCCCACCCCCAGCAGCTGACCATGCACATTTCTATTTCTTGTGCTCTTCTGGATGTTGTTTATGTTAATGACTGGATGTCATGGAGGAGGTTTGTTTTAGTTGTTTAGGGTACACCTACAGTGTATTTTTAGTCACTTAGTGACTGTTGTATAACTGGATACAAGTGCACTATATGCAGAGTTCATTAAGAAGAAAAATTTGAAGTTTTCTTCCATTCAGAAAATACAGCTTCTATTTACAAGTAATCTGACTTATGTAGTCCTGTTGGCAGTCAGTACAGTTCTGCTTTGGTGTGTATCACTTCACATTCCTTCCCACTGATGTTGACAGAATAGAGCACTGTTATGTTCTCATCTCTCTGTGAGAACTGAGTGTTGAATGGTTTGCAGCCTGGGAACAGCAGCAGCTCTGGTCTTTAGATGACAGGCAGCAGCATTTACAGGTGGCTCCTGCCTTGAGGTCCATGGAGTTGTTATAAACTGCATCTGTTTGGATTGGTTTTCCTATGTTCTTGCACTTAGTAGAGAGGGGGCGATCCTGGGGACCCCGTTCCCAGGCATGCAGGTATGAGTCTGAGGAATCTCACCATTAAATTCAAAATGAAGTGATTCTTCAGGACCCTGTGCTCATGTTGGTTATTGAGTATACACATCCTTCAGTTCATTATGGTTCAGATTTATTTAGGCTAAACTTTATTTACTAGCTGGGATGACAGGTTGTGCCACCAGGCCCAGCTACTCAGGAAGCTAAGGCAGGAGTTTTGGGTCAGCCTGAGCAACACAGGAAGTCCCTACTGGAAAACCAAAACACATTCATTCACTAGAAACTTAAGCATTGAATGTCTTAAAATTTTTTAAAGATTTATTTATATTTTTAATTATGCATATGTGCATCGGAGGGGGGTGCATGTGCACAGACGGTGGTTCCCTGCAGAGCCCAAAGGAGATGTTGCACCCCTGGAGCTTGAGCTACAGGTGGTTGTGAGCCGCCTGACCGGGGAGCTTTGAACTGCTCTTTGGTTTTTAATTTTTTTTTTTATTTTATTATTTTTTATGTGTGTGAATGTACTGTCTGCATGCAGGTTTGTGCACCTGTGTTGTACAATGCCATGGTCAGAAGAGGGTGTCGGATTCCCCTGGAACTGGAGTTAAAGATGGTTCTCAGCTGCCATGTGGGTGCTGGGAATTGAACCCAGGTCCTCTGTAAGAGCAGTCAGTGCTCTTAACCGCTGAGCCATCTCTCCAGCCCCTGAACTGCTCTTTGTAAGAGCAGTATGTACTCTTAATCATTAGCTGTTTCTCTAGCCCTGAATTCATTTTTCTTGTTTTTTTAAGATTTATTTTTAAGTTGGGTGTGGTGGCACACACCTTTAATCTCAGCACTCAGGAGGCAGAGGCAGGTGGATCTGTGAGATTGAAGCCAGCCTGGTCTACATAGCAAGTTTCAGGCCAGCTGGGGCTAGTGGGAGACCCTGGCTCAAAACAAAGCAAAAATATTTTTTGTGTGTTTCATACATAATTTTTCAGTCTTACATGGCATTATAACTGCTTCTCACTTTCTGTCACTTGTGCTAGAATCCACTGTGCCAAGTTACTCTCCCTGCTCACCCCTCAGGGCCGGCTCCTCCCCTGAGCTCTAGTCAGCCTATCTGGAGTCTTTGTTCTAGAGAAGGCCAGGTCTTCCTCAGCTGACCACCGTCTGCTGCCAGTATTTCCTCAGCCAAGGTTGGGCTCTGCTACCATTTCTATAGTTCTGTATTGGCAAAACCAAAATATATATTTTTAAATTATGTGCGTCCATGTGTTGGTATGTGCTTTTAAGTTCAAATGCCTACAGACTCCAGTAGAGGGGCTCAGATCCCCTGGAACTAGAGTTACAGACAGTTGTGAGCCACTTGATGAGGGTGATGAGGACCGAATCCAGGTGCACTGTAAGAACAGCAAATGCTCTGAATGCTGATCATCTTTCCACCCCTCTACAGGGCTCTTTCTGTTGTTGCTTTGAGGCAGGTGTCACTGTGTAGCTTGTGGCTGGCCTGGAACTTGATATACAGGTATCTTTCAGCTGTGCAATTTGTGCCCAGGAAGTATATTGAGAAATGCAGGGCTATAATTGCAACCATTGTAACAAATGCTCTGTTAGAACTTGTACATGTGAGTGGGTGGGTGGAGGGAGTGGTCCAGGAGGAATGGCATCACATAAGCTGCATCCTAATGAATGAAAGGGCAGCAGAGGAGTAAAGAAATGAAAGTGGATGTGTGCATTTGGGTGTGTATGTATACGAGTGCATTGCCTGCATTCCAACCAGAGTTATGGACAGTTCTCAGCTGCCATGCGGGTGCTGGGAATCGAACCCAGGTCCTCTGGAAGAGCAGCAAGTGCTCTTAACTGCTGAGCCATCTCTCCAGCCCCTCTGTTCATATTTTTAACAAAATAACTCATAAAGAACATATTAAAGGGCAGGGAGAGCCAACAATTAAGATTTAGGGTAACTAGGAGTAGGGCACAGATTACAACAGTCACTGCAATAGGGTCGAAGTTGAAGGATTCAGTAATGTTTGCAGGAGGCTGGTGGTGGGTGTACACAGAGGTGACCAAGGAAGACTATGATTTTCAGATGTTTGCTGCCTTTTGCTATACTAGGAATCTGAGGGAAGATGAGATGGGCCAAGCAGAATGTCAGGGAGGGTTCAGAGGTTGAGAGTGAGTTAACTGGGATTTGAGGGTAGAAATGCAGAGGTGTGAGATGATAGCTTCCGTAGTAGCTAGTAGCAGATGAGGAGAGATGGGGAAGACACACCCAGAGCTGCCTAGCATTTCAGTCAGGTAAAGAATCCATGAAGAGAGGGAGAACATAAGCAGCTAAGGAAGTACTGCGGTGGACTTCATGGAAGCCAGAGGAGGATGTGTGTGCGTGCGCGTGTGTGTGTGTGTGTGTGTGTCCATGATTCTCATTTTAACCAGTTATTTTTAAAATTTATGCCTGCATATATTAAGTGCACCTGTGTCATGCAGTGCCCACAGAGGTCAGAAGAGGGTTTTTGTTCCCCTGGAACTGGAGTTATGGATAGTTGTTAGCCACTCTGTGGGTGCTGGGAATCAAACCTGGATACTCTGGAAGAGTAGCCAGTGCTCTTAACCACTGACCCATCTCTCCAGCCCCTGTGATTATGTATTTATGAAGAATACTTTGTTGAATTCACTGCAACATGGTGGTGAAATAACTTAGAGTACTACATGCAGTCTCTTCCCATTTTAAAAAGCCTGTGCGTGTGTAGGAAGGGTACATTTCTAACGAACCCGTACATGAGCAAGGTCTGCAGTGTTCTGGAGTGAACTTCTGCTCAAAACAGTCAACTTCCACATGGAGAATATTGAGAAACACCGAGAAAGAGATGAAAAGCATTAAAAACAACAACAACAACAATAACAACAAAAAACCCTATCTGGGTTGGGCTTGCAAAGGTCTTGTGCCTGCTGCCACAATCACACACACACAAAAAAAGTCTATAGTCCAAAGTCCTTTCTGAGACCCAGGCCAATCTCTTAACTTTAAGCTCCTGTAAAATCAAAAGACAAATTACATACTTCCAACATACAGTGTGTCTGAACTGAATACACATTCCCATTCCCAAAGGGAGGAATAGAGGCATAGTGAGGAAATACTGGACCAAAACAAGACCGAAAACCAGCAGGGCAAGCACCAAGTCCAGTAGCTCCATGTGCAACTTCTGGGACTTGACTTCCAAAGGGCTTAGGTGGCTCAGCTCTTCCAGGATTGTGTGAAACATGGATCTCTTCCTTAGGCTGGTACCACTCCCTGTATGCAGCTCCCCTTGGCAAATATCTCATAGCTCTGGCATCTCGAATGTCTTCTTGGGGTCCCCACTGCCAACCAGGCTTCACATTCATAGCTTCATGCAGTGGCCTATCAGGGCCTTTTTTATTCAGGAACACCCCTGCTACACTCTGCCTGGCCTCAGCAGCTCTCTGAAACCTTGGAGGAAGAACTGATGACCCCTTCACTCTTGCATCCTTCATCCCTCTAAAGCCAGCACCACGAGTTTGGCTGCAAGTTTGGGATGGATCCTGGCCTACTTCAACCACATTCGAAACTTTTCTCTGCCCTGGACTTGTTGGAGTAGAAAACCCTTTCATAATTTTCCCCTCAAAAGTTGGAGGCTTAGCTGGATGTGGTCTTGCCCTGAAGGCACCATTTCTATTGTTTACTTGTAAGTCTCCAGGCCTCTCCTTAATCAGCCTACTCTCACTCTTTCCATTGTTTACTTGTAAATATCTAGGCCTCTCCCTAATCACTTTAATCTCCTTATCATGGATACTCTCCTCCTGGCCTGGCTCCAACATCAATCTCCCCAGTGTACTTTCCCAATCCAAACTGTACATTCTGCATTTTTCTCTGCCCCATTTGCTCCTTTTCCCTGTAGATCTGTATAATATTCACCATTAATAGCCACACCACCATTTCTACGTTAGGCTGTCTTGAAATTTCCTCTGCCAAAGAAATTAGTCCGTTGCTTTTCAACTTAGCCTCAGGCAAGCATTCGGGCTTTGGGCAAACTCCAGCCAGACTCTTTGACAAAATATCCCAGTTGCTGCTTAAGTCTTTATTTTCCTCTGGAAATACATTTTTCTCAGCAGCACTGCTTTCTTCTAGGCTTCTACTAGAACGGCCCATTAAGCTCTGCTTACAGCAGTCAACAGCTTTTCCAGCCCAAAGTCTTCTACATTTCTCCAAACACCCACATGGTCAGGTTCTTCACAGCCAACAGCCCACTCTCTGGTACCAAAAACTGTATTAGTCACTTTTCTGTTGCTGAGATAAAACCACCATGACCAAGGGAACTTATAAAAGGAAGAGTTTATTTGAGGTCATGATTGATTAGAGTCCATTGTGGCGGAAGGCATAGCGGCGGGAGCTGGAGCAGAAAGCTGAGATTCACATCTTCCAGTGAACACAGGAAGTCAAGCGAGAGCAACTGGAGACTGCAAGGCTTGTTGAACTCACTAGGCCCGCCCCCAATGACGGACTTCCTCCAGCATAGTCCCACCTTCTAAGATCTCCCAAAATAGCACCACCAACTGGGGACAAAATATCTGAATACTTGAAGCCTATGGGGGACATTTTCATTCAAACCACCACATAGCCTAAGCAAGAGTAGGAAAATTTACTGGCAGAGACAAGTGTTCTAACCTTGTTTTTTTCCCACAGGGAGCAGCCGGTATTCTCTGCTATGTGGGAGCCTATGTCTTCATTACTTACGATGACTATGACCACTTCTTTGAAGATGTGTACACTCTCATCCCTGCGGTGGTGATCATAGCGGTAGGAGCCTTGCTTTTCATTATTGGGCTAATTGGCTGCTGTGCTACAATCCGGGAAAGTCGATGCGGGCTTGCCACGGTAAGTTAACACTTCACTGACCATTAGAATATGGGGGAAGATTTCATATTCTCTTCAGTCGAGCATGAAGTTCCAAAGATGTAGGTGCCTGGCTCTTGCAATTTTAACAGACTTAGCATATGCCTTAAACTTCTAGAGCTTGTCCTTGAAAATTGCTTTTTTTCAAGAGAATACTCAGAGGGGCTGGAGAGATGGCTCAGAGGTTAAGAACACTGGCTGCTCTTCTAGAGGACCTCAATTCCCAGTACCCATGTGGCAGCTAACAACTGTCTCTAGTTGCTAAAACTCTAGTTCTAGAGAATATGGCTCCCTCTTCTGGCCTCTGAGGGACATTGCAAGCATGTGGTGCATTTACATACATGCAGGCAAAATACTTATACACATAAAAGATAAAATATTTTTAAAAACAGAATGTTTAGAGCAATTTCTTCATCTCCGTTTAATTTTTGACAATGTTTCCTTGCAGTTTGTTATCATCCTGCTCTTGGTTTTTGTCACAGAAGTTGTGGTGGTGGTTTTGGGATACGTGTACAGAGCGAAGGTATGCTTTCTACTGTGATTTCTATAACACTTCTAAAGGTTTCAGCTTTTCTTTCTTTCTTTTTTTGAGATAAGGTCACCCTGTAGCCCCACCTGGTTTGGAACTTGCTATGTAGATCAGGTTGGCCTTGAACTCACAGAGACCTGCCTGTCTCTACCTCCTGAGTGCTGGGATTAAAGGCATGCACCACCACACCCAGCTCAGACAGACATTTTTAAGTGATTTTTTTTTTAACCTGGTAGAGTTGTTTTGGTTTTGCTTTTTAAAACTTTTTTGGCCAAGTCTATACACTGAATACATAAAATAGAAATATTGTTGGTATTTGTCTGAAAATATCTTCTGTAAGAAGCTGCAGTTTTTACCCCCTTTAGGGAAGGAAAATTTAGGTCTGAGAAAACTGAAAACTTAGTGACTGAAGACCCCCAAAGTAGTGTCTGGGACCCTCAGCTTCCTGCCCTTGAGTGGATCGTTAGTCTCCTTTTTTTTGGTCTTTTCGAGACAGGGTCTCCCTGTAGCCCCAGCTGTCTGGAACTCACTCTGTAGACCAGGCTGGCCTTGAACTCACAAAGATCCTCCTGCCTTTGCCTCCTGAGTGCTAGGATTAAAGGCGTGCGCCACCGCGCCCGGCTAGTCTCCATTTTTTTACACAGTCTTTTCTTTAAATGCTTGAGACTTACTAGATCAACTTGCAAACTTGCTCTTTAGGAATTTTGTTTGAAACCTTGAATTAATATTACTTTGAACAATATTTTTGAGGGATACAATTCTTTATATTGATTCAGGTGGAGAATGAGGTTGATCGAAGCATTCAGAAAGTTTATAAGACCTACAATGGAACCAACCCTGATGCTGCTAGCCGTGCTATTGATTATGTACAGAGACAGGTAAGCTTTCTTGAGGGGTATTGGTCTGTTACTTCTGTGGAAATTGGTCATGTACTTTCATAGCCATAATAAACTCAGAGTAGATTTTGTTACTGTAACCCTGGTTGAAATTTTTGCTTCATTTTCTTAAAGCAAATCCCAGGCATCTCAGACAAAACATTTTAAACACTTTGTCATTGAAAATAATATTTAAGCCGGGTGTGGTGGTGCACGCCTTTAATCCTAGCAGAGGCAGAGGCAGAGGCAGGCGGATCTCTGTGAGCTCTTGGCCAGCTGGGATTAAAGGGAGACCCTGTCTCAAAAATACCAAAAAAAAAAATTAACTCAGAACTAGATATATTAACTTATAAAATACAAAGATTTGGGGAGGTGGGAGGGATGGCTCAGCAGTTGAAGAGTGCACACTGCTCTTGCAGAGGGTCTGTGTTTGATTCCTAACACCTATACTGGGCAGCTAACAACTACTTGTCACTGCAGCTCCAGAAGAATCTGACGCCTCTGGCTGATACAGGCACTGGCACCCACACGCAAACACACAGTTAAAAAGAAAAGTAATAATACAATATTTTTTAAAAGATATGATCTTCCTTCGCAGGAAACTACCTCTTTCAAGCAGAATTCTTTTTAAAAATATTTTATTTATTTTATGTGGATGAATGTATTGCCCACATGTATGTGAGTGCACCTGTGTTGTGAAATGCCCATAGAGGTCGGAAGAGGGCATCAGATCCCCTGGAACTGGAGTTACAGATGGTTGTTAACCACCATGTAGGTGCTGGGAATTAAACACAGGTCCAGTGCTCCAGCCCCTCAAGGACTATACTTTTTGTGTAGAGATCCTTGAGCAAATAGCCAATGTGTGACTGCTTAAATTGAAATTGAAAATTCAGTTCTGGAGTTGCACTCACCATGTTTAAATGTCCAGTTCATCTTCCTGCTGCTCGTGGTTCCTGTGGAACCACCCAGACGTGTAGTGTTTCCCTCATCGCTGAGCTCTGCCGAGCATCACCAGAGAAAGCTCTGCAGTACAGAACTCTAAAATTCAGCATGGTTGTCTGTATTTTCTAAGGAATCTCTCTCTCCTCATCTAGTTGCACTGTTGTGGAATTCATAACTATTCAGACTGGGAAAACACGGATTGGTTCAAAGAAACCAAAAACCAGAGCGTCCCTCTTAGCTGCTGCAGAGAGACCGCCAGGAGCTGTAACGGCAGTCTGGCCAACCCCTCCGACCTCTATGCTGAGGTGAGTCTCTTGGCAGAGCCTGGAGTCTAGCCTGGTAACTATTTTTGCTCTTATCACTCTGTGACCTTCTTTTCAAACTATTTTTGCTTATCTTTAATGCCATTTTGTTTTATTGAAGTAGTTTTGTAGTGCATTTTTTTTGCTTTAGTTATAGATCTATAAATTACTCCAATCATATCTCTTTTTTTGTTCTTTTAGTTTCTTTCATTTCCATTTCTGCCAGTGAGTAGTAATTTGTGTATCTGCGGCTTGACTCTGTTTACAGGGGTGCGAGGCTCTGGTTGTGAAGAAGCTACAAGAAATCATGATGCATGTTATCTGGGCTGCGTTGGCTTTTGCAGCTATTCAGGTGAGCATGGCCAGCCCAGAACTGTTAGCAGTGGCAACTAATTCTCAGATGTCACCCCTGAATGGTATCAGTCACTGAGCAGAGTGCAGCTTGTGCACATAAATAAATTGGAGGTAATTTCCCATACCAGCCACCATTTTCCCCATCTTGTCTCTGGGCCTAGACCCAGGAAGCTCTAAAGAAACAGATCTTTATGGAGAGGGATGTAAAGAGAGGCCTATTTTCTTCTCTCGATTAGTGAATAAACTGTTCAAAATACAAACAAATTGTCACATGGTATTCTTGGAAAGTATTTTAGTAGAGCTTCATAGAAGTTTTTAGAAATATACTTCATTTCAGTCTTTTTGTATGCTATTTTATATTCTAATTATTTTATTTTTATTTACAAAATGTATTTTTATCTTTTATTTACTTATTTATTTTGGAACTTAGACCAGGCTAGCCTCAAACTCAAAGAAATCTGCCTGCCTCTGTCTCCTGAATGCTTGGATTAAAGATATGTGCTTCCACATCTGGCTAGTTTTAAACTTTTAGTTCTTTTTTTTGATACAAGCATATATTATGTAATGTTTATTTATTTTAATATTATTTTTATGTGTATTGCCTGCGTGTATGTGAGTGCACCCAAGCTGTGCAATGCCACAAAGGTCAGAAGAGGGTATTGCATTCTCCTGGAACTGGAGTTAAAAACAGTTCTTAGCCACCATGTGGGTGCTGGGAATTGAACCTGGGTCCTCTACAAGAGCAGTCAGTGCTCTTAACCGCTGAGCCATCTCTCTAGCTCCTAAACTTTTGGTTCTTGAAATAGAGTTCAGGCCGGGCATGGCGGTGCACACCTTTAATTCCAGTACTTGGGAGTCAGAGGCAGGCGGATCTCTGTGAGATCAAGGCCAGCCTGCTCTACATAGCAAGGTCCAGACAGCTGGGGCTACAGGGAGACTCTGTCTCAAAAGGACCAAAAAAGAAAAGAAAAAAAGAAAAGAAATAGACCAGCTCTAGAGAATGTATTTTAAGAAAGTATATATACCTTTTGATTGTTATATTAAAGCCAACATAGTCACTACTTTAAATGCAAATTGTTTGGTTTTCTGCTCTTTTTATCTTTTGAGTAGAGGCTAGTATATTTATTATTATTATTTATATATATATATTATATATATAATATATATAATATATATTTAAGATCAGGCTTTTTTATTTCAAAATTATTAATTAAATTCTGGCAACACTAGACATTGATAAAATAATATACAAAGAAGAAAATTTAAAAATTCTCCTTGAAAAGAAAAAAGCAAAAATTATTTATATGAAATACTAAAGGGTACCAAAAAGAGAGAACCCATAAAACTCAATCTATGCAAATNTTATATATATAATATATATATAAAAATATATAAAAAAAAATATATATATATAAAATGGCAGAAGGGAGCTTGTTTACTTTGCTAGTACTCAGACAGCCCTGAAATGAAGAGCCTAGGTCCATATTTGCTTTGGTCTTTGCCCTCCTGAGCATTTACTTTGTGGCACAGTGTAATAGTAATATGGTGATCAGCAGGGATGTATTCCATGTTTTGTTTGTATTTGGAAACAGATCCATTTAACTGAAAATAATGAAATAAGAGAGATCTTTTTCCCAAGTGGAATCCTGCTCTGTGTATTCTTAGTAATTTCCAATTTGGTAATAAAGCTATATATACTAGGATGTAGCAAAAAGCTGTGGACTTGTGTTTGTGCTCAGGAAATATGCAGTACATAACCAAAGGCCATGCTCAGCCATGTTCTCACACAGTCGTTCTAGCCACACATCTTCAGGAAATATTTTTGCTAGTCTTAGGTGCACCCTTCATATGTTTTATATGGCAATCACTGTGATTAGGTGGTGACTTGTAAAGATCAGACTTTTTTTTCAGTTCAGCAAGGCTAAGTTAGGGATTCTGAACATTCAAATATTTAAAACCTAGTGGTTTTGAAAATGAAAAACTTTGGTTTAAGAGAAATAATAAAACAATTTTCCCTAATATATTTTCTTTCTTTTAAGAGTGCTTGCAAGAGATTGGTGGTCTGAGTATGGGAAACCAGAACAAAGAAATAACTGAGATATCAGTGAGTTTTTACACTTGTGCAACAGGATCTTAATGTGTAAATTTAGAACTAGAAAAAATGCAAGAGATTCTTCAGTCCTTTCCCCCTTTGTTCTGCCACGGGAATTGAGAAGAACAAGGAAGATAGTGGTTAGGACCACTGCACAGACAGTAGAAAAGTAGTCTGAACTCTGGCTCCTTTGTAATATATAAGTTACAAATATAAAGAACTGGGATCCTCAGAAATAAAATTTCTAAATTCTGTTTTGAACCTTAACTAACTGGCACTCTAGCTGGGTGGAATACAGAAATGAAATGGCAAATGTACAGCAGAAAACAGATTTGTCTCTTGATCTGAGAAGCCAAAAATATTTACTGCATGGCCCTTTAAGAAAACCTTCACTGACCCTTTGTGTAGTTAAATAATCCAGAGTTGAGTAGGACCAAAATGATAAAATTAAAAAAAAAAAAAAAAAAGAAAAACCTGTGAATTCCTTGTTAATTATTATAATAGGATTTTTTAAATATAAACAAGTGGCATTTTAAAAAATGGGGGTGTTTTGGGCTGGAGAGATAGCCTAGCGGTTAAGAGCGCCGACTGCTCTTGCAGAGGACCCGGGTTCGATCCCCAGCACCCACACGGCGGCTGAGAGCCGTCTGTAACTCCAATTCCAGGAGAACTCCAGTTCCAGGGGAATGTGAGACCCTCTTTTGACCTCCACGGCATTGCATGACACGGGTGCACAAACCTGCATGCAGACACTACGTTCATACACATAGAAAATAAACAAATAAAAATTAAAAAAAAAATGGGGGTGTTTTGATTTGGGGGACAGGATCTCTGTATAGCCCTAGCTGGCCTGGAACTCACTGTATAGACCAGGCCTCAGTCTCACCAAAGATCCACCTGCCTCTAGTTCCTGAGTACTGGGATTAAAGGCACCGCCACACCTGGCTACATTTTTTCTTGTATATCTTGTTAGTTTATTAATCAGCAAGATGCTATGCTTCTTTGCAAATAGATGAATAACCAATTACAAATTTGGTATACTAATTTTATACCTAATTTATACTAATAATAGTATAAATCTAGGTATTGGTTTGTTGAGGTCTTGCGTGTCTGCAGTGAGCAGATGTGAGCAAGTGCTTAAGGTGGAAGGGTGGCGAGCAAACTTCCCAGGGCACTCCCCTGGGTGTGCAAACTTCCCAGGGCACTCCCCTGGGTGTGCAAACTTCCCAGGGCACTCCCCTGGGTGTGCAAACTTCCCAGGGCACTTCCCAGGGTGTGCAAACTTCCCAGGGCACTTCCCTGGGTGAGCAAACTTCCCAGGGCACTTCCCTGGGTGTGCAAACTTCCCAGGGCACTTCCCTGGGTGTGCAAACTTCCCAGGGCACTTCCCTGGGTGTGCAAACTTCCCAGGGCACTTCCCTGGGTGTGCAAACTTCCCAGGGCACTTCCCTGGGTGAGCAAACTTCCCAGGGCACTTCCCTGGGTGAGCAAACTTCCCAGGGCACTTCCCTGGGTGTGCAAACTTCCCAGGGCACTTCCCTGGGTGAGCTGCTTTTCTCACCACCACCTTGAGAGCATTCTAGCTCTGTTCTTGGTTCTTTTTCTTTTTTTCTCTTTTTTTCTTGTTTTTTTTTTTTTTGAGAAGGGCTCACTATGTAGCTCTGGCTGGCCTAGACCTTGCTATACAGATCAGGCCAATCTCAAAGTTGAGACCACCTGCCTCTGCCTTCCAAGTGCTGGTGTTAAAGGATGTGCCACCACACCAGCCTCCTCCTTTCTTGGTTACCATTTCTACACAAAAATGAATTAAAAATATAAGTAAATTTCATGTCAGGTCAGATACCCCTACATAGATGTGAAGATTATATATTTTAATTCAGACACTCTTTAAAGTTTTTCAAATAGTTCTTAAAGACTTAGGGGGGGAGGGATGGAGAGATGGCTCTAAGCACACTGGCTGCTCTCGCAGAGGACCCAGGTTTGATTCTCAGCACCCATATGGCAGTTCCAAACTGTCTATAGCTCCATTTGCAGTGTCATCTGACACTGTCTTCTAACCTCCATGGGCACGCACAGCATGGGTGCACTTATATCCATGCAGGGAATGCGTGTAAAATAAAAGTAATACATGTAAAATAAATAAATAAAATAAAAATAATACATGTAAAATAAAAACAATAAATAAAATATTTATTTATTTTATTTTATTTTTTTGGTCTTTTTGAGACAAGGTCTCCCTGTAGCCCCAGCTGCCCTGGAACTCACTCTGTAGACCAGGCTGGCCTTGAACTCACAAAGATCCACCTGCCTCTGCCTCCCAAGTGCTAGGATTAAAGGCATGCGCCACCATGCCCGGCATAAAATATTTATTTTTAAAAAGGCTTAAGGGCTAGGGAAATAGCTTGGTTCATGAGTGCTTGGGATGCAGCTCGAGGACCTGACTGTGAAGGCCAGGCATGCTGGTATGACTCCAGTACTTGGGGACATAGAGTCAGGAGGGTCCGGAGGCTCACTGGCCAGCCAGCATAGCATTAGCAAGCCCAGGTCCCAGTAAAAGACCCTGTCTTATAAACAAATGAAAGGCTGGCTCCTCAGGAACCATACTTAAGGTTGACTTCTGACTCCCTCGTGCACCACCATACACGAACACATGCTCTCACACAAACGCACAGAACTTTAAGCTGGGTGTGGCGGTGCATACCTGTAATCCAACACTCAGAAAACTGATGCAGAAAGATTAGGCATTCACAGCCAGCATGGGCAAGTCCCTGTCTCTTAAAAAAAAAGAATAATAATTTTGGCACATCATTGCTCATATTTGTAGGGTTCCATTTGATAATTCACTACATATATGTATTGTGTAATGATCAAGACAGAATAATTACAATTTCTTACTAAACTAGTTTGTGTGTATATGTGTGTATGTGTGTGTGTGTGCACGCATTCTGCAAAGATGCCAAAATAGACTTACAGAGGACGTATATACTACCGTAAAGAGGTCATTGTCTTTTGTCCAACCTCCATTTCCTCTGCTTCTCCTAGCCTCCAGTTACGACTATTCAGTGACCTCCATAAGGTCAATTTTTGTAGTTCTGCATATGAGTCAAAGAACATGTGGTATTTTTCTGTACATTATTCCCTTTAATACCCTCCATTTCTTGTCATGCTGCAAATGAGAAGGTTTTAGTCTTTTTTTAAAAAATGGCTAAATAATATTCTATTTGTGTATAGATGACATTTGAGGACTGTCAGTCTCAATTAACTTGGGAAGTCTTTTTATATTGAAAATACCTGTTGTGGCCAGCAAGATGGCTCAGTGGGTAAAAGATGCCTATCATTTAGCCTGAGTTTGATCTCCAGGACCCACATGGTAGAAGGAGAGAATTCACTCCACAACTTGTCCTGTGATTACGACATGTACATACCCCTACCCCCAGCATATCCATGCAAAATAAGTATCTTAAAACAAATATCTATTTAAATATTTTCTTTCAAGTGGTATAAATTTTATCTCCTCAGTCTTGACCACAGTACTTGAAACCCGCCCGTCTTTCCCCTTCTTTACTTGTGTGTGTGTGTACATGTGCTTGTGTGTACGCGTATGCATGCATGCCTCTGTGTATGAATGTGTGTGTGTGCATGTACATGAGTGTATAGATCTGAGGTTGGTGTCAGGAACTTCCCTTGATTGCTCTTCTACTTTATTCTTTGAGGGAGAGTCTCTCCTTCATACTCACCTCACTTAAGTGGCTAGTCTTGAGCCCGCTCTGGGAATCCC
Source organism: Rhizomys pruinosus (assembly GCA_009823505.1). NCBI lineage: Eukaryota > Metazoa > Chordata > Mammalia > Rodentia > Spalacidae > Rhizomys > Rhizomys pruinosus. Next base: position 51,348 of record VZQC01008867.1, read on the forward strand.
GTTTCTACCTCCTGAGACTAGGATCAGAGTAGGTTGCTAGGCCCCCCTGGCATTTATATGGGCCCTGGGAATCTGAGCTTTTGTCCTGTTTGTATGGCAAATGCTTTAACTGATGAGTCATCTCTGCAATCCCTCTTGCCCTTTTTGTGGAACTTCAGTGTTCATGTGTCCTTCTAGAAGGAGTTGGTACTAGATGAGCACCTATGTATTTTTAGGCATTTGAAGAGGCAGCTTTGTACCTTGCTTTTTTTGTTTTGAGATTGTTGTAGGTTACACTTTTAAGAAAGAATTTGATGGGCCGAAGAGGTGACTCAGCAGTTAAGAGCAGTGGCTACTCATGGGGCTGGAGAGATGGCTCAGCAGTTAAGAGCAGTGGCTACTCATGGGGCTGGAGAGATGGCTCAGAAGTTAAGAGCATCGACTGCTCTTGCAGAGGAACCTGATTCGATTCCCAGCACCCACATGGTGGCTTAGAACCATCTTTGACTCCAGTTCTGGGGGAATCTGACACCCTCTTCTGACCTCTGCAGACACGGGTGTGCCAAGCTACATGCAGACAGCACATTTGTACACATAAAAAAAAGAGAGCACTGGCGACTCTTGCAGGTGGATCTGGGTTTGATTCCAGCACCCACATGGCAGCTAAAAACCATTCGTAACTACAGTTTCAGGTGATCCCATGCCCTCTTCTGACCTCCAAGGGGTACCACACAGGTTCACCTACCTACATGTGGGCAATACACTCATACACATACAATGAAGTGTTTTAAAAAAAGAATTTGATGAGACCTGTTTTATTATGCTTTGCCCACTTTTTCAGTGCAAAACTCTAATGTATCACAGCCAGGGTATTGGCATTGATAATCTAATGTATCACAGCCAGGGTATTGGCATTGATAATCTAATGTATCACAGCCAGGATATTGGCATTGATAGTCTAATGTATCACAGCCAGGATATTGGCATTGATAATCTAATGTATCACAGCCAGGATATTGGCATTGATAATCTAATGTATCACAGCCAGGGTATTGGCATTGATAGTCTAATGTATCACAGCCAGGATATTGGCATTGATAGTCTGCTGATCTTACCCAGATTTCTCATTTCTTTTTGTGCTTAGTTCTACAAAGTTTTACAACCGGGGTATATTTCTGTGTTCACCATAGTAAAGATACCAAGGAGTTTCAGTCCCACAGCATTCCCTCCTGTTCCCTCTTTACAACTTTCTTCTCTGTGCTCTACTCTAATAACTAATATCTAGTCCCTATTTCTAACATTTCCTCATTTCAAAATGGTATCTCATAGTTTGTGCCTTGTTTCTCAAAAACAGATTGATATCTTTTGCATATAGATCTATCTTATTTCATGGCTACAAACTACTTTGATTTTTTTTTTTTTTCCCTTGAGATAGGGTTTCCTTGTAGCCCCAGCTGTCCTGGAACTCACTCTGTAGACCAGGCTGGCCTTGAACTCACAAAGATCTGCCTGCCTCTGCCTCCCCAGTGCTAGAATTAAAGGCATGCACCACCACACCTGGCTGGAAATTTTCAATAATCAAATGTTAATACAGCAGAGTGTTCTAAATGGGTCTATAACCCTTAGTGGTAAGGATAAGAAGTTACTGGGTAGAGCTTAATGTTCTTAAATGGACTCATTTCCAGTTGGAGTAGGTTTTTGTCATACTTTTTAAATGGCTTTAAGGCAATAACTAGTTGACTTGAGTGAAATAAGAGGAAAGAAGTGAACCGTACTTGAGACCTTACCTTGAGGATGCGAGTGTATGTTAACCAGCTGAGAGCAGGGAAAGGAGGTGGGGAAACCGAGTTTTTTTTTTGTTTTGTTTTGTTTTGTTTTGTTTTGTTTTGTTTTCTCTCCCTCCTAGCAAGTCCATAATTTCTTGAGCTTAGCATTTTTATTGCTCAATTTAACATTGCCTGGGATCACAAATATGTTTGATTTTATAGCTGTTGTAAGAATGTTTTGATGTGTAGTGAACAGAAATATATTTCTCTAGAAATTAGATACTAAACACGCTTAGAATTAGCAGAGATATTTAGTAGACATTCAACAGCATCTACTTTTAAAGCATCTTTATGGTGCTTTGTACTAGTAGACACTTGGAAAATATTGATGCAAAGGATGAATTTGAACAGCAGCTTTGGGCCTGAATGGGTAGAAAAGAGGCAACAGAGGGCAGAATCAGAATGAGGCTCTAAACAGAGAGCCTCTTACTCTTCTTGTCTCTCATACTTGAACCAGGTACATTTGCTGCAATTAAATTGATGCTGTGTGTACAGAGAACCTTGAAGATCAGGTAGCCTAGGCTGTTCATCAAAAGTAAGAACTTAGGACAGCAAATTAACATTGGTTACCATTGTGCCAGGTGTGGTGGCACACATATTTAATCCTAGCACTTGGGAGGCAGAGGCAGGCAGATCTCTGTGAGTTCAAGGCCAGCTGGGGCTGCACAGTGAGACCCTGACTCAGAACAAAACAAAACAAAAAAATCAATTGGTTACTGTTTAAATTTTGGGTGGAACTGGGTCATCAAATCCTGGAATCACTTGTTTAATCCTTTGCTCAGTGACAGCATGTCTCTAGTGCATTGCTTCAGAGGACTAGGGCCTAGTGAAAATAGTGATGAACAAGAGTGGTCTTTAAGCCAGCCACAGCTTTACTTGAGAGGCAGAGGCAGACAGTCAGTTTGAGGCCATCCTGGTCTACAAAGCAAGTTCAGACCAGTCAGGGCTACAGTAGTGAGACTCCGCCTCAAAAAAAAGGAGGAGGAGGGGAAAAAGAAAATGTGGTCCTGGGGGCTGGAGAGATGGCCTAGTGGTTAATAGTGCTGACTGCTCTTGCAGAGGACCCAGGTTCGATCCCCAGCACCCCCATGGCGGCTGAGAACTGTCTGTAACTCCAATTCCAGAACTCCAGTTCCAGGGGAATCCGACACCCTCTTCTGACCTCCGCGGCATTGCACGACACGGGTGCACAAACCTACATGCAGATAGCACATTCATACACATAGAAAATAAATAAATAAATAAATAAATAAATAAATGGAAAAAAAATGTGGTCCTTAACAAGTAAGTAATGGCACCAAACAAAAGGTCGTGAATAAGAAAGAAACAGAACCCTTCAGAGTACATTTTTTTGGCACTGGATTTTGTGGGTTGTTGGTAAAGCCTCTCTCAAATCCAGACATCTGAAAGGACCATGAGCTCGTGTTGTTTTGACAGTTCTGTTCTCTACACTTGCGCTGTCTGGTGTGGAAGCCCCAGCAATGTGTCTAATTGAAGTAGAAGTCTACTGTGACTCCCCAGTGGCCAGGCTATTTCCAGTGTTCAGTAGCCACATGTGTGAAGACACACCACTTCCATCACCATAGAAAGCCTTTTAGAACTTGGTTGTTCCTGGGCATGGCAGTAAAAGACCCTTGGTTTTTGCCAGCTGCACAGAGGGAAGCTGATGTTCACTCCTTAGGTACTTCCTTAAAATGCTTCCTAAGCACTTCCTCGTTCCTAAGCACTTCCTGTCGCTGCTGCTGCTGCTGCTGCTGTTCTGATTTGAAGTAGCTTCATTGCCAGTAAAGAAAAAGGGTTCTCAGCCTTTTTCTCATTGTTGTTTCTTCCACAGCTGCTGGGCATGCTGTGTGCCTGCATTGTGCTGTGCAGAAGGAGTAGAGACCCGGCGTATGAGCTCCTCATCACTGGCGGAACCTATGCATAGTCGACAATTTCTGATTTGGAAGGTGAATTAAGCAGGCCTGCTGCTGTTGGCTCCTGAGTTCATCTAGCTAAAGCACACACACCCTGGTGTTGGACAGAGCGGCTTGGCTTTTCATGTACCCACCTACCCACCTACCCAGCTGGGACTCGATTTCCCGTATTCTAGCCGGTTCCCCATGCCCTGATTTCAGAACCATCTACAAGTTGCATTGACATAAAGGAGGATGTGGGCCTGCTTCTGTCTCTCTGAGGAGTGACGGGACGGTGTTGAATCACTGGGTCCTTCAGTCTTCACAACGGAGAACTCTTGGCCAAAGGTTTTGGGGGGGAGAGGGAGGAAGCCAGCTGTCTGGTTAAAATTAACACCAGATGGTGCCCCTCATCGGTGTCTTTTTAAAAAATATATACTGTAGTATAGTAACATAGCAATTGTATAAAACGGCTAACATAGAGTTTAGAAATATACAGTGTGTGTTTTTGTTCATCTTCAAAATCAGACTGATCTTTGAAACTAGTGGTTTTTAATCAAAGCTGGCTTTATAGGAGGGTATAATGTATGCACTACTGTTTTAAAGCAATTAGTGTGAGTGTGTGAATGTTTCTGTGTGATTGAGCCCATTCATAAGTCTTAAACTTGTTAGAGATAATGTACCCATGTAGACTAACAAAATAGTATGTAGCTGTGATCTCAGTTGTAAATAAAAAAATTTAATTCAATAAACTCTGTATCGGCCCTCAACTTGTAGTTTTTAATTATTTGGGGGATATTTCAGCTCCAGAGCAGCAGTCTCATGTTTCAGATGCTGTCGTGTCTGCAGTTCTTCCTGATTTGCATGGATTTTCATTATGTGCTGCCAAATTCCAAAGGCCATGATATTTAGAACCCACAGATGCTTTCTAACTCAGTGCATCTTACAGAGCATCTGCTGTGCTGTGCTGTGCACATGGCTTAGAGGACACAGTGGTGTCTACAAGGAGTTTGAAATCCTAGTATGAGAGGACACAGAAGCAGATCATTTCCATACAGAGCACTGAGAAACCCAGGGCGTCGTGTTGTGCAGGGGGTTTAGTGATGACGCTGATGAACTGGAGCAGTGCCCAAGCCTAGAGACTGGACGGGTGTGGGGAGGAGACTCAGGGCGTGCAGTGGATTGAGTAGACGAGGGCCGCCGTGAGTAGCTCGCGGTGCCTGGGGCTTAAAACAGGGTTCTCTGTGGTCTTATGGGACTTGCTGTGCCAGTCAGACTTGAATTTGTAGGCAGAGAGAGCTATTAAAGGGCTTGAGAAGTGTACTGATGTCAGCTGGCCTGCTCTGGATGGGTCCCATGGCAGCTGAGAGGATGGGTTGGCAGGATACAATGGAGCCTCAGGATGAAGTAGCAGGACATGAAGCAGGGCACTGTTGGCAGAGGTGGGATGGGGTGGACCCAGGGAAGGAGGAGATGGCAGAATTACACTGACTGGATGTGGGACAGAGCGGAGAAGGGAGGAATTGCAAATGAAATCTCAGATTTCTGACTCTGTCAACTGGAAAAACAGCCAGCCACAGAAATAGAGAACAAATAGAGCTGAGCTGGGGGCTTCAATGTTGAGGTGTTTCGTTGTCTCGTAAGTCCCCCTGAAAACGGCAAACACGTGCAAAAAAGAGGCACAAAAAGTAGCACTGGAGGTAGCAAAGGCCTTCCTGCTCAGTTCCCAGGGTTAGTGATGTTCCCGCCTCTTTCTGCCTGTCCACAGTGGGCAAAGATGCTTGTGAACTTTCCCTGCCACCACCTCCCCCTGCACAGTCTCCTCAGCTAGTCCTCAGATAGGACCGTTCTGTGGCTGCCCTGTCACGGGCTGGAACTGAGGTGAGCAATATGTGGTCTGTGACGTTGGCTGCCCTTTTCTGCATGATCAGGCTAGCTCCAGAGTAGGAAATTGCTATGATATAGTGTGTCAGTTGGTAGCCCACTCCTTGAACTTGCCTGAACTTGCTCACATTTCATTGCCTGAGAGAGCAACATCCTTCCTTGTCCCCAGCCAGGCAGATCTAGGTTAGCCATATTAGCACAGAAGATGGAGATGGGGATGGGCTGGGTAGTTCATTCTTACTCTTGCCAGCTTTAAATTGTATTTAACTCCTGACTTGAAGACCGCTAGAATGGGAATCTTGGTGTTGGCCAAGATTACAAATTTTGCTTGTGCCCTCTTGACACCTGCAGTCTCTGCAGTCCCACGTGGGGCAGAAGCCGGGCGTTTGCAGGCCTCATGACCCTGCTCTCCAGTGCTTGCTCTTCAGAAGCTGCTGTGCATCTGGTCTGAAATGGAATGGATGAGGTCTCCTAGGGACCAGTGTTCTGGCCTGTGTCTGCACAAGGAAGTGCCTTGGGGAACAGGACTAGGGGTGCTGGCCCCAGGCTGCTGGGGTGGTCTTGGTGCCTGGGGGAACAGGACTAGGGGTAATGGCCCCAGGCTGCTGGGGTGGTCTTGGTGTCCGGGGAACAGAACTAGGGGTGCTGGCCCCAGGCTGCTGGGGTGGTCTTGGTGCCTGGGGGAACAGGATTAGGGGTGCTGGCCCCAGGCTGCTGGGGTGGTCTTGGTGCCTGGGGGAACAGGACTAGGGGTGCTGGCCCCAGGCTGCTGGGGTGGTCTTGGTGCCTGGGGGAACAGGACTAGGGGTGCTGGCCCCAGGCTGCTGGGGTGGTCTTGGTGCCTGGTAGCCATGGTTGAGAACCACTGGTATATCCTTTTGCCTTTATAGTTTTATTTGGACATTATTTTATTTATTTATTTATAAATTTAATTTATTTTTGTCTCTGTATGAATGTAATGTCTGCATGTAGGTTTGTGCACCTGTGTTGTGCAATGCCGCAGAGGTCAGAAGAGGGTGTCAGATTCCCCTGGAACTGGAGTTAAAAGATGGTTCTCAGCCGCCACGTGGGTGCTGGGGATCGAACCTGGGTCCTCTGCAAGAGCAGTCGGCGCTCTTAACTGCTAGGCCATCTCTCCAGCCCCTGGACATAATTTTAAAACCATAGAAAAGTTGCAGGGATACAAACGGTATGTAAAGTTCCAAAACCCTTTACCCATATATTTATAGTTAATGTTTTGCCTCATTTGCTCAGTCATCCATGTGCTCACATGTGTTTGCTCACTCTCCACAGACATCATGGTCTGCTACTCCCTAGTACTGAGTATTTCCCCAAAATAATCTCTGACAGTCATAATACAGTTACCAAGCTCAGTACATTTAACATTGATGAAGTAATCCGCCACTCACTTTCCAGGTGGCCTCGTGGTGTCTTTACAGCATTGGTCCCTGCAGTTCCAAAGCCAGTCTCGGATCAGATATTAAATTTAGCTGTCATATAGAATCTCCAGCAGTTCCTTCCATAGTTTTGTCTGGAGTGATAGCCGTTCTTGAAGAGGATAGTCCCTTTAATGATCCAACTCAACGAGGGGTTATCTGATGTTTCTTCTCTTGATTAGATATTTAATTCCAGGTTGTTAGAACACTGACTGTATCCTGGGCTCACCTGGGATGTTGCGTAGGTGGCCCATGGTGTTCTGCATCCATTGCCTGTGATCTTCATTTGGATCACCTGCTCTGGTGAGGACACAACGTGAACAGGAACATTCTAGGTGGTTTACTCTGTAAAATGTGTTTTACTAACTAATAAAAAGAAGAGAGGCCCCTAAAACAGCCTAGCAAGGAATCGCTACCACTCAAAGGGCCCTGGAAAGAGAAGGCTTGTGAGGAACTCAGGTACTCTGAAGAGCATCTCCCAAGACTGAGAGATTTCCAAGCAGTGGCTGCCACCAAGTTGCAGAAGATGACATGGACCCATGCCAGGGGACAAGTCCTCCACCTCCAGCACAGGCAGCCCCTTCAGAGTCTGCAGCATCCAGTGTGGAAAGAGGAGGTGGGTATGCAGCTTAAATAACTTGGTGCATCTGGTCAAGGCATTGTCCACGTTCTTCAGGGTATAGTTACGTTTTCCTCCTCCCAAACCAGAGTCTCTGGCGATGTAACTATAAGGTGATGACAGGTCTAGCCTGATTCACAATTAACTAAGGATGTTTTTCCAAGCCAGAGCTCCGTCCTCTCCAGGCAGCCCTCCCCTCAGCCATTTATTTTTCAGTGTCCCCCTATAGGATCCGAGAGTTCCCATTTCTTCCAACAGTTTATTACCTGTTTGAAGGCAGAGCTTCCTCAAACATTTAGGGATCAGGTCAGGAGGAGCCCCTTCAAGTGGTTTGGATGCTTCTGTAACTTGTGACATGAGCTTGCTGGTCCACCTTGTCCTCTCTGGTGTGGCCACCAGCTCAGTGCTGCCTGAGGAGTCCTGGTCCCTGGCACCACTCCCAAATTGAAGAGCTTTCATTGGAACACTTTTTCAAGCATTTTTAGATGAGTTATTGGTACCTTTAAAAACGTGTAAAGAAGAAAGCGTGAATCTGGAAGAGATCTGTGTCCTTCCAGAAGACGCCATAGCAGCAAGTGTGGTAGCAGGCTTTGGTTGGGCTTTTGCTCTTCCGTGAATTTTGTTCTGCAGGATGGTCCTGTTCTTCTCACAACATAACATGGGCACTTCCCAGGTCGGTCTGTAGATTGCTTGTGTTCTCCACATGCAGCCCTGCATTGCTTCTCAAATGGAGGATGTGCTGAGGAGCACGTTAGTAATTCATAATGTAAACACCTACAGTGCTTATTTATATAGACACAGATAGTACAGGTAAGTCACTCAACCTATGAATCTGCTGCTGGTATAACAAGGGAGACAGGGTCTGATTGTGAACTCGACACTCCCCCCTTCTCCCCGACACCCCCCCCCGCCCACTGCAGTATAGGTATGTGCCACCAAGCCTGGCTACTTTTTTTTTTCTTCAATAAATCGGAAGATTCTTGTTAACAAGTAATAGTAAATGTTAGGCCTGATGACAGGCCTTAAATCCAGCCACTTTAGAGTCTGAGGCAGGCAAGAGGATTGTAAGTTCAAGCCCTGCCTGAACTACAAAGTGAGTCGAAAGCCAGCCGGGGCAGCTCAGTGAGATCTTAACTCAAAGGTGAAAAGAGGCTTAGGGGACTGGAGAGATGGCTCAGCTGCCCGGAACTCCAACTCTAGAGATCTGACCTTTGTGGGTACCTGTAGACACAGCAGACATAAAGACACAGACATATATACATATATATACATATATACATATATATATATGGCCTGGATCTCATAGAGCTCCTCCTTCCTGCCTTTGCCTCCCAAGTGCTGGGACTAAAGGTGTGGTTCACCATGCCCAGCTAATAAAAATAATTCTTAACGGTCAGAAGAATGGCTCAGTGATTGAGAGTGCATCACGGTGCTCTTCAGAGTTCCCGGCACCCAAATCATCTAGCTTACAACTGCTCTAACTCCAGCTTCTGGGGCTCGGAAGCCCTCTGTCCTCTGTGGGCACCAGCACTCATGTGAGCATAAATAAATAATAAATCTTCAACCGTTTCCTTTTTTTTTTGGTCTTTTCGAGACAGGGTCTCCCTGTAGTCCCAGCTGTCCTGGAATTCACTCTGTAGACCAGGCTGGCCTTGAACTCACAAAGATCGGCCTGCCTGTGCCTCCCAAGTGCTAGGATTAAAGGCGTGCACCACCATGCCTGGCTCCTTTTTCTTTTTTAAAGGTCTTGGTGTTCTGGTAGAGCAGTTGCCTGGCATGGCAGAGCCCTGTGTGCAGACCCCAGCGCCCCACAACATGGTAATTATCCACAACTGCAGTGCAGCGTACTAAATACCTAAGCTAAGCTAAATGATTCTTTTGAATCTTATGTACACAGTGTGGTATTGGCAGTGTGACCCCAAGATCACCATTAACGTGGAGTAAGGCCTCGCGCTAGTACTGGCACATGATGTCATTGCGCTAGTACTGGCGCATGATGTCACTGGCATTTCTCAGCTCCTTGTCATCCTTTGGTGGAAACATGTGGTGCTGACTCCCAGCTGGCTCTCAGCACTCCGCCGCCATGACTTCACTAGTAAAACAGTTTCCCCCACACTGGGTCATGTGTTTTTTGCATGTATTCAAGGATAGATTTTAGTAGTCTCTACTGAAAATGTAACATTTAGAAGTTTGCATATATGTGTCCAATTGCTTTCTAAAAAGAGGATCTTGCTGGGCATGGTGGCGCACACCTTTAATTCCAACACTCAGGAGGCAGAGGTGGGTAGATCTCTCTGAGTTTAAGGCCAGCCTGGTCTACAGCTCTAGGCCAGCTGGGACTAAAGGGAGACCCTGTCTGAAAAAGACCAAAACAACAACAAAAAGACGATCCCAATCTATGTTCCCACTAACAGCAAAGAAAGCTTGCATTTCCTGCACCCTTGTTAACTCTCAGGATATGGTCAGCTTTTTCTTCCATTCTGACAGATGAAAATATGCATTTCTTTTGCCATTAGCCATCCCTTGATCTTTTAAAAGGGAGTTAAGCCATTTGTATCTCCTACATGTTCCGTTTCTCCTTCACCTTGTTGGATGGTCATTGTCTCAACTCTCAGCCTGCACCTGCTGCTGGTAGACGTCCTGGGCTGTTGCTCTGGAGGCTCACCCACTCTTGACTGTGTTGATCCAGTGTCATTGGCAGTTCTGGGAAATAATTTGTGTTCTCTCTAGCTTTCTGTTGCTGCGGCTCTGGAGTCTTCTGAGGGTATCATGCTATGATCTTACAGGAACCACTGACATTTCCCCTCTGACATTTAGTCGGGACTAGGGGTGCTGCTAGCTGTGGGGGATGTGACTCCCACACAGATCCTGCTCTCCTGAGCTCATGCAGTAAGTAGACAGCCAAGCAGGCGTTGCGTGATACAAGGGGGGACACAGACTTGTTTTGTTTTCTTTTTTTGTCTTTTGGAGACAGGGTCTCCCTGTAGCCCTAGCCAGCCTGGAACTCGCTCTATATAGACCAGGCTGGCCTGGAATTCACAGAGATCCGCCTCCCTCTGCCTCCCGAGTGCTTGGCTGAGAGACTTGTTTATATTAATATTGCATCCCAGCATCTGGCAGGTAGTAGACATTCATGGTCTGAAGCAAGTCCCCATGGTGCTGCAAGAGTAATTTCCAAGCTTCCAAAAAGAAGAGTAGCTGAAGGGCTCGTTAGTCAGAAGGTTCTCAGCCCTGGCCTTACACAGCAGGACCTTGGACATCTGCACAGACCGAGCTGCAGAGATAGCTTTGTTTGAGGTGAAAGTTCCTTCGTGGCTCCCTGAGCAGCTTGGGCTGAGTTGTGTTGCCCCTCATAAACCTGCAGTGGAGCTAGAGATGGGCTGGGGCCTCTCTCTCCCCTCGGCTCCTCAGTGGGCTCTGCTGAGCGCAGTTGGGAAGACTGTTCTTGATAGCCTGTGAGGATGCTGAGGCATGCACTGTCAAGATGCTGATCATACTTGGACGGGCAGACATCCCGATTCAGCCAGAATAGGTCATGTGCTGAGCCAGCTGTGGGAAGTTTGTTGGAATTAGGTGCTGGACATCTGTGTTGCAAATGGTGAGCTGTTTCATCTCTTTGACAGGTACTGCAGTATCAGTAGGCCCCAGTGGATGATGGGTAACAAATATTAGATAACACAGCCTGTTCTCCAGGCATCCAGTCATCCAGAAAAAAGAACAGAAAGCAACTCTGGGATCACAGGCACCACTAAGGACTCTGGCAACCACAGTTATCTTAGAGCCTGTTTCATGAGCTGCTGCTGCTTACAGTCAAGATCCAGAGGCTGTGGGCTGACTGGTGCAGGCAGCAACCTCTTGCTTTTAATTAGCATTTTCGGCATCAGTAACTATTTGAGGTAGCAACTTGCATAGGCCCTGTGCACCCCTCCTACTGATGCTGAAACAGGTCCCGAGACATTGTGGCTCTGCCCAAGGGGCTCTGACTTGGGGGCCACACTCTAAGCCTGCTCGCTGCAGGGAGACGCAGCACTGGTTGTGTATCTCAGCTGTGCCAACCCCCGCTTCTGGCACTGTCCCCCTGCAGTTGGTTCCCAGCCACTGAGGTGTCGACCTGATGCATAGGAGAAATGGAGAAAGCAGCAGAAGCAGGGACTCGATTCACCTGTGGCTTTATTTCCCCCTGGTGTAACCTGTGATCCCACAGTTGCTTTCTGTTCTTTTTTCTGGATGACTGGATGCCTGGAGAACAGGCTGTGTTATCTAATACTTGTTACCCATCATCCACTGGGGCCTACTGATACTGCAGTACCTGTCAAAGATGATGATAAATATCTAGGCCAAAGGTTTTAAAAAAATCTCTCTGGTGAAATCAGATGCTCAATCAAGATGATAAGGTATTTTCAAGGAATAAATAAACCTAACTTTCTGCTTTTCTTTCCTCTTCAGTGCCCAGAAGTCAGTCTGCTTGGCTGTCCTCTCCTGGGCCCTCCTGTTCCACCACCCAGAAGCCATCAGAATATCTGGGTTGAATGAAGCCAGGGAATCTGGCTGGGCAGGTGTGAGCAGCTTTGATGGAGCCACATCTAGCTCTGCTCTTTGTTTTTATTTTTTTGTCTTTTCGAGACAGGGTCTCCCTGGAGCCCCAGCTGTCCTGGAACTCACTCTGTAGACCAGGCTGGCCTTGAACTCACAGAGATCTGCCTGCCTCTGCCTCCCAAGTGCTAGGATTAAAGGCGTGCGCCACCATGCCTGGCTAGCTCTGCTCTTCTTTAGGGGAGGAAACCAAGCCCTGGATTAAGTGGCTGTCTCCGTATGTCTGTCTGCAAATGTGTCACGGATGAGCGTGCTGTCTGGTGATCTCTCCTAGGATGTGCATTCTTGGGAAAATGACATTTGCAGAACATTGGTGGCAGGCTATTATTTTTTTCACAGGCCCAAAGCCCTTTCCCACTCTATCTGTTACACCCTCTGGCAAGAAAGTGACAGATGACACTTGAACAGTGGCCCTCCAGAGGCCACACCTGGGGCCCTCGCAACTGTGCCTGGCCCTCATGCCCCAAGGGCCCAGCCTTTCACCAGGCATCGAGTCTGCTTAGCTAAGCCTGCCTTTCTGCTCAGGTGCGGAGGATCGGAGAGTAAAACCCACACCGTGTGAAACACAGCATCCCCTGCCCCTTTCACCTTCTTGGCTCCTCCACCTTTGCCTAGACTAGTGTCTGCTCACATTTTGGGGCTCCGGCATCCGACCTTTGCCTGGGCACATGGAGTAGCCCTTTATGCTGGATGTCAGGTAGGCAGCCAGCCAGGCAATACCACTAAGGAAGCCACGGGCCCACAGCTGGCTTCCGTGATGCAGGATCAGCCCACGTAGATCAGGGAGGGGGCACCCAGGCAGCAGTGGCCCTCCCAGGTAGATGGGGGATGGATCTTGACTTTGACCCACTGGCCTTGAAGCCTGACTGCCATGTGCTGCTTTGAGACTCGTCTGTCTCCTGTCCCCACCGGTTTGCTTGTCCCTCCCAGACGTCCCACCACTGGCTGTGCTCAGAAATCTCCCACATCCTCTGCTTCCCATCGAAAACCTGCCCCCCCAGGTTTCTGACTTTCCTCCTCAGCCCCCCTGAGCTCCTCTCTAACCTCAGCCTGCATCTTCCAGGCTGTCTGAGGTGTGATGTAGCTCTGGCACCTGACAGCTTTAAGCAGCTGGGTCCAGGCCTCATCTCTGTCCTGAGCTAATGTGAGGCTCAGTGACCACAGCTGCAGGCTTGCTTGTAAGAGGCAGAGCTCTGTCCCCCCGCACTTTGGCTCCTGAATTGATCATTGGAGACTGGGGGAAGAGAAAGAGACCCCAGCAGAGGAAGAATATGCTCCTTTATTCCTTCTGGGGGAAACTCCTCGGAGCGGCCAGCACCTGTCCTGTCCCCAGGAGAGCCAGGCTTGGTGCTGACCCCTCGAGGCCTTGGAAGTGGCAGGACAGTCCTGGCTTTATTGGCCGGACAGATCTGTGTGGGGACTGCTTCTCCCTCCTCACAGCTTCTCCAGGTAGGACCCGGGGACGAAGCCGCGCTGTCCATTCCGTTCCACTGTCCACCAGCCGTCCTCTCCTTCCAGGATGACCACCAGGACGTCTCCTGCAGAAATGTCCAGCTCGTCGGAATTCTGGGCAAGAGATGGCAAGTGTATGAGTTGAGGAGAAGCTCTTGAGTGGGTCTGGCATCCCCCACTTTGGCAATAAATGCATATTTGTCTCCCATGGCGAGCAGTGGGCTGAGCTGGGCTCATGCCTCCAGGAGAGTCCCCTTGGAAAGAGGTGATGGCTCCATCGGGTTACCATGGAGACCTCCTATCCTAGGCTCCTCTCTGCTCCAGCCACCACAGCACCTCTGAGGTGCTTGCTACATCCCAAGGACCCTTCAAGGCTCAGCACACAGCCGGCCACTGCCAACCAACCATCCGGTCACTCTCAGGCTGCGTCTCAATGTGGCTCCATCGGTGCAGCCCGCATCAGCCTGCTTACACATGTGGAGATGAGGCTTCCAGCCCTGCACCCTCACATCGACCCGGGGTGCAGATAGGAGTTGGACTCGGCACAGCTGCTCTGTGACCTGTCCCAGTCCCTCTCCTCTCTGAGGACATTTAGCATGTCTGAAGGATTCATTTTGGCCACGGTGCTTCTGAGTCCACAGCCAAAGAATGAGGCCTGATCTTTAACCCGCTATCCACGGTGGCCTCGGGTAGTCAGCTCTGCTCCCCCGCACGTGGTGCCTGGCCTTGCGGACTCTCGCTGCCCAGGTTTGAACAGCTGCCGGGCCAGCACATGTGCACTCAGCTCTTCTAAGGACAGGCGCTGTTCTCAGTGTCCACACACCAGGCACAAGGCCTGGAGTAGGAGGATGGGGCTCACCTGTGCCGTGTAGTCGTAAAGTGCCCGGTAGTCCTGGGCTGCTGAGACCACGTTCCCCTGTGTCCCCTGCACTTCAATGGCTGCATAGACAAGCTCATTCCGCTCAGGAGTGGGGGCCAGAGTCTCTGTGGAGGCTGAGATCCAAGTGAAGTTTTGACCCCACCCCTTCCTGAGGACAGTGGTCCTTGGGGGTCCCGCTGGGGTGGGGCTTCTCTGGGCTTGGCCCTTCACACACCCTGCAGTTGGACAGGGTATTTTCTCCCTTTGGGGGTTTCGGTGGCCCCATCTATGCCATGTAAGAGTCCTTTCCCTCCTGTGGTCAAGGTTCCCCCCATTTACCAGCAGGAGCTTGAGAGGTTATGGTCTTGGGACTCCCATGCAGCAGCCCGGAGAACCTGGAGGCAGGGAGGAAAGAGGGGAGGCCCCCTTGCCTGACCCCACTGGCAGTGAAGGGGCTAGTGAAGGGGAGTTCTCTGAGCTCCAGGACCCTAGGCCAGCCTGAGGCCACACCAATTCTTCATAGAAGTAGGCCTCCCCAAAGGGCATCCCCGGCAGCATCCTCCCACACCACACACAAGAGGTCATCGCAGCACCTGCAGCCAGCGGGGCCCCTCCCGCTAGGCCCCTCCCGCTAGGCCCCTCCCCTAGGCCCCTCCCGCTAGGCCCCCTCCCCCTCCTGCTAGGTCCCCTCCCGCTAGGCCCCTCCCTCTAGGCCCCTCCTGCTAGGCCCCTCCCCTAGGCCCCTCCCGCTAGGCCCCCTCCCAGCCCCTCCCCTAGGTCCCTCCCCTAGGCCCC
>VZQC01008867.1:69192-93039 GCA_009823505.1 Rhizomys pruinosus
GCGCTCTTAACCGCTAGGCTATCTCTCCAGCCCCCAATTTTTTTTTGAGACAGGGTCTCCCTGTAGCTTCAGCTAGCCTAGAACTCACTCTGTAGACCAGGCTGGCCTTGAACTCACCGACATTTGCCTATCTCTGCCTCCCGAATGCTGGGATTAAAGGCGTGCACCACCATGCCTGGCCAAGTGGATTTTTTAAAATTATTTTTATGTGTATGGGTGTTCTGCCCATGTGCATTTAAGCGAACCTGTGTCATGCAATGCCCACAAAGCCAGAAGATGACAATAGACCTCCTAAAACTGGAGTCGTGGCTGTTAGCTACCATGTGCATGCTGGGAGCTGAACCCTGGCTCTCTGCAGGAGCAGCCAGGGCTCTTGACTGCTGAGCCATCTCTCAGAATGTGTATTTTTGGTTCATGATTTTGTGCAGCTCCGTGAGTCTGGGGGAGGAGGTTCCCACTCGTAGCCCCCCACCCTCCCCACCCCCCACCCTCCCTCCTGCTGCTTCCTACTTCACCTTCAGCTCTGGTACAAAACTCTTCAAGGCAAGCAAGCCAACGGCCAGCTCCAGGACTACACTGCCCAAACCTGGATCTGGCCCAACTCCACCCAGAAGGGAGCTGGAAGCCACCACAGCCTGGGTCTGGTATTCAAGGCTCAGAGAACCCTGGGCCAGGTCTAGGCTGAGCTGTCCATAGACTGAGCATTACCTGGGGGCTCAGTGCCTGTACTCTTGGCCTGGATGAAACCACTGATGTCGCTGTCCACACTGCAGCCTTCCAGGGTCAGCCGTACTTCCTCGTAGAGCTGGGGTGGAAGAAGAGCCGAGGCTGGATATCTGCCCCTGTCTGAATCTGAACCTTAAGGCTCAGTGTTGACAGGAGGACCCTGGGATGGCACTGCTCAGGCCTG
Source organism: Rhizomys pruinosus (assembly GCA_009823505.1). Taxonomy (NCBI): domain Eukaryota; kingdom Metazoa; phylum Chordata; class Mammalia; order Rodentia; family Spalacidae; genus Rhizomys; species Rhizomys pruinosus. The sequence continues at coordinate 70,103 of VZQC01008867.1, forward strand.
CCTGAGGGGCTTGGAGCTCTGGCTCAGGCCTTTGTTTCCTGAACACCTGGAGTCCAAGCCCTGAGGACCAGCAGTGCACCTGCTCCAGGTGACACAACACCCCCTCTGCTGTAGTCTTTCCTGTGTTTGGAGGCCAGGGGTAGACGCTGGGTCTGAGACTCCTGTGTGGACGGGTATACGCTGACTGCCTCTGATGACCTAAGCATGCCGTGCTGCCCTCTTGTCACCCCTCAGTGCGCACCTCGTCGTCCTTGACGCACTGCATGGACAGCTGGTTGCAGTGTACCCACAGGGCATTGCGGAGGATGGTCAGCCGGTCACACTCCTGCAGCTGAAAGGCCTGAGAGCGGGCGTGAGAAGTGGGTGCTGCAGGGTCAAGTCTGAAGCAAAGATGGCCCTATAGGTCTTCACCCCTGCCTCCGGGGCAGCTGGCAGGAGGGTGGGCGGCTAGGAGGGGGTGGTCGTAGGGCACAAGACCCCTGTCTTGGCTCTGGCTCTCAGACTATCCATCAGCAGGGCCCAGGGTAGGTTTTGTCTGAGTCTCAGTCTGGCTCTGTGAACAACGTATGTCTATAGCAAAGGGAGCCGGGGCATAAAGCCAGACAGTGACTACATGGACAAGCCCTAGCTGCGGCCCAGCCAGTGACCGGAAGTGGAATGAGTATATGCCATTCTTTAGCCCGAGCCTCTTACAGATAGAGATGCACAGCTCTCAGATTTGCATCTGGGGAAACCGAGGCTGCGCCCGGGGTCACGCCCGGGGTCGCTCACCTCGCAGGTGGTCCTGTGTTCCTGTTCCCATTCGTTCCGGGCTCTCTCCAGCTGCTCGATGCTCTGCCTGTATACTCGCTCTGCAAGCATAGGGGACTCTCAGGCCACCCTGGTGGCCTGCACCTCTCCTGATGGCTCCCACTGCAGGACTTCCTCTGCCTGTGGCCCCTGCAGAGTCCTCTCCAACAGGACCTCCCTTGAGTCCTGGGACTGCCCTCCCCCGGGCCTGGCTGGCTGCTGGTCAGCATCTGCCTCCCAACACAGCCCTTTCCAGGGAACTCTCAGGTCCCCTGCTGAGCTCTGAGGGCTGCAGTGGAACCCTACACCCACAAGCTCAGTGCCCAAGCACTCACTTTCTGTGTCCTATCCCTTACAGATGGTAAACTAAAGCTAAGAGGCCTGCTATGCACTGGAAGGGGGGGAGCCAGGAGTTGGGCTGGGCCACCACGCTTGGGTCGTGACTGCAGGGTTAAGCTGTCCCCACTGAGGGAGCAGGGGATACTGAAGAGGTGGAATAGAAGCGAGGCCTTCCCGGGCATCGGAGGGTGCTGGGAGGGTGCTCCTTTCACTTAAAGGACAGAGGGTCGGAAGGGTGGGGTGTGTGCCATCACTGTGTGTGCAGGATGGAGGGATGCGGCCTTGGGGGTCTCAGACTCAGAAACCAGATGGCCTGTATTCAAATGCTGTCACTTTGCGACCTTAGGCAAGTTACTTAGCCTCTTTGTGCCTCAGTTTCCTGATGCTAAAACAGTCACAGGGGCCGGAGAGATGGCTCAGTGATCTTACAGAGGACCCAGGTTCAATTCCCAGCACCCACATGGCAGCTAACAACCATCCAGTTCCAGTGGACATTGTACAACATAGGAGCACTTACATACATCCAGGCAATATACTCAAATACAGAAAATACAAAATAATAAACATTTTGTTCCTAAAAAGAGAGAAAACAGCCACAGCAAACTCACAGGATGGCTAAGGAAGACACAGGGGCAAGACCTGTCTCCACACGTGGGAGGCTATGCCTCAGGGACAAGTGGCTGCGGGTGACACTGCCAGCAGGGGAAGCATTGTCTTCAGCTGAGCAAGGACTGCCCGGGCTGCCAGGTGAGGCAATCAAGACCACATACCTGCCTCCGTCGCTGAGTCCTTGCACTGCTTGGCTTTGTTCTGACTCTGAGGACACAGCAGAGAACAGGTGACTTCCACCATCCACCCCAGGGACACCCAGGAGCAGAGTACAGGGGACTTCCACCGTCCACCCCAGGGACACCCAGGTACAGAGTACAGGGGACTTCCACCGTCCACCCCAGGGACACCCAGGTGCAGAGTACAGGGGACTTCCACCGTCCACCCCAGGGACACCCAGGTGCAGAGTACAGGGGACTTCCACCGTCCACCCCAGGGACACCCAGGTGCAGAGTACAGGGGACTTCCACCGTCCACCCCAGGGACACCCAGGTGCAGAGTACAGGGGACTTCCACCGTCCACCCCAGGGACACCCAGGTGCAGAGTACAGGGGACTTCCACCGTCCACCCCAGGGACACCCAGGTGCAGAGTACAGGGGACTTCCACCGTCCACCCCAGGGACACCCAGGTGCAGAGTACAGGGGACTTCCACCGTCCACCCCAGGGACACCCAGGTGCAGAGTACAGGGGACTTCCACCGTCCACCCCAGGGACACCCAGGTGCAGAGTACAGGGGACTTCCACCGTCCACCCCAGGGACACCCAGGTGCAGAGTACAGGGGACTTCCACCGTCCACCCCAGGGACACCCAGGTGCAGAGTACAGGGGACTTCCACCGTCCACCCCAGGGACACCCAGGTGCAGAGTACAGGGGACTTCCACCGTCCACCCCAGGGACACCCAGGTGCAGAGTACAGGGGACTTCCACCGTCCACCCCAGGGACACCCAGGTGCAGAGTACAGGGGACTTCCACCGTCCACCCCAGGGACACCCAGGTGCAGAGTACAGGGGACTTCCACCGTCCACCCCAGGGACACCCAGGTGCAGAGTACAGGGGACTTCCACCGTCCACCCCAGGGACACCCAGGTGCAGAGTACAGGGGACTTCCACCGTCCACCCCAGGGACACCCAGGTGCAGAGTACAGGGGACTTCCACCGTCCACCCCAGGGACACCCAGGTGCAGAGTACAGGGGACTTCCACCGTCCACCCCAGGGACACCCAGGTGCAGAGTACAGGGGACTTCCACCGTCCACCCCAGGGACACCCAGGTGCAGAGTACAGGGGACTTCCACCGTCCACCCCAGGGACACCCAGGTGCAGAGTACAGGGGACTTCCACCGTCCACCCCAGGGACACCCAGGTGCAGAGTACAGGGGACTTCCACCGTCCACCCCAGGGACACCCAGGTGCAGAGTACAGGGGACTTCCACCGTCCACCCCAGGGACACCCAGGTGCAGAGTACAGGGGACTTCCACCGTCCACCCCAGGGACACCCAGGTGCAGAGTACAGGGGACTTCCACCGTCCACCCCAGGGACACCCAGGTGCAGAGTACAGGGGACTTCCACCGTCCACCCCAGGGACACCCAGGTGCAGAGTACAGGGGACTTCCACCGTCCACCCCAGGGACACCCAGGTGCAGAGTACAGGGGACTTCCACCGTCCACCCCAGGGACACCCAGGTGCAGAGTACAGGGGACTTCCACCGTCCACCCCAGGGACACCCAGGTGCAGAGTACAGGGGACTTCCACCGTCCACCCCAGGGACACCCAGGTGCAGAGTACAGGGGACTTCCACCGTCCACCCCAGGGACACCCAGGTGCAGAGTACAGGGGACTTCCACCGTCCACCCCAGGGACACCCAGGTGCAGAGTACAGGGGACTTCCACCGTCCACCCCAGGGACACCCAGGTGCAGAGTACAGGGGACTTCCACCGTCCACCCCAGGGACACCCAGGTGCAGAGTACAGGGGACTTCCACCGTCCACCCCAGGGACACCCAGGTGCAGAGTACAGGGGACTTCCACCGTCCACCCCAGGGACACCCAGGTGCAGAGTACAGGGGACTTCCACCGTCCACCCCAGGGACACCCAGGTGCAGAGTACAGGGGACTTCCACCGTCCACCCCAGGGACACCCAGGTGCAGAGTACAGGGGACTTCCACCGTCCACCCCAGGGACACCCAGGTGCAGAGTACAGGGGACTTCCACCGTCCACCCCAGGGACACCCAGGTGCAGAGTACAGGGGACTTCCACCGTCCACCCCAGGGACACCCAGGTGCAGAGTACAGGGGACTTCCACCGTCCACCCCAGGGACACCCAGGTGCAGAGTACAGGGGACTTCCACCGTCCACCCCAGGGACACCCAGGTGCAGAGTACAGGGGACTTCCACCGTCCACCCCAGGGACACCCAGGTGCAGAGTACAGGGGACTTCCACCGTCCACCCCAGGGACACCCAGGTGCAGAGTACAGGGGACTTCCACCGTCCACCCCAGGGACACCCAGGTGCAGAGTACAGGGGACTTCCACCGTCCACCCCAGGGACACCCAGGTGCAGAGTACAGGGGACTTCCACCGTCCACCCCAGGGACACCCAGGTGCAGAGTACAGGGGACTTCCACCGTCCACCCCAGGGACACCCAGGTGCAGAGTACAGGGGACTTCCACCGTCCACCCCAGGGACACCCAGGTGCAGAGTACAGGGGACTTCCACCGTCCACCCCAGGGACACCCAGGTACAGAGTACCGGAGACTTCCACCGTCCACCCCAGGGACACCCAGGTGCAGAGTACAGGGGACTTCCACTGTCCACCCCAGGGACACCCAGGTGCAGAGTACAGGGGACTTCCACTGTCCACCCCAGGGACACCCAGGTGTGGAGTACAGGGCACTTCCACCGTCCACCCGCAGCGTCATTGCACAGGGACCAGGCTAGTTCCAAGAAACGGAAATGAAAGCAGAAACCGTGACCACGGGGAGGAGCGATGGCTGTGTCCACTGGCCCAAACTTCTCACCCACAGGTTTCTGCCCTCTCTGAGCCTGAGATTCCCTGTCTATGCAGTGGGTGCTCTAATTAGGGGCCCTGGTATCTGTCACCCCACCCTGCCCAGAGGCCAGTGCAGTCGGGACCTGGACAATGTGGATTTAGAGCTCTGTTCTGTGACCTCCTAGAATCTTCCAAGATGGACTCACCATCCTTAGCCGTTTCCTCTCTGTGACATGGGCCCTGCTGAACTGTTTTCTGTGTTGTGTGAGTGGCAGCGTCTACTCTCACTGCCCTGTGAGCTCAGGATCTATACTGCAGAGGGAACTGGGGTGACCCTACCTGTCCATGCTCTGAGCTTTAGGGACACCCACTGCAGTCAGGAAAGGATAAGCAGCCAGCATGTCGCATGTGTAGATCTGGCCTTGGGCTGTGTGGCAGCCTTTCCCTGACTTCCTACCCTTGCACAGCTTTGCGTGATGGTGACACCACATGCCCCCCACAGTGCCCCACCTACCTTCTCTACTTGCTTCTGGTGGCCGTTGACACTAACACGCTCGAAGGCCTGCTCGGCATCGTCTGCATCCCGGCACTTCTGGTCGTACGTCTTTTTGGACTGCAGGTGTGGAGGGCACAGCTTGGGAGGGCTGCATGTCCTACGGTGTCCCCTAGAGTGAGGCTACCAGAACCTGGCCTTCGTCCTCCCTACAGCAAGCTACAGGGGATGGGATTGTCCTTCTCAGGGTCAGGGATGTGGGGATTAGGGGTGGCCGTATGAGCGGGGCCTGACCCCACAACGACTTTGGCCTCTGCCTGACCAGGCCTTGTCCCCGCTGCCTTTCAGGGCCCCTTTCCCCCTTTATGTCCAGAGTCCAAGGGACATTGCTCAGGCATCCCTCCTCCCTTCTACTGGAGCCCTCGGCTGACTCTCTTCTGAGTGCTGTGAACAGGACTGTCCTTCAGCCCATTAGCCAGGACCCTGAAGGGCCTAGGCTCATATACCTGGACCCTGGGCATCCAGCGCAGCCCCCAACAGGCCAGTGTGCAAAGTGGATAGAGGTCTCTAGTAAGGGGAGCAGACCCTGCCATTTACCTCCATTGCCTTCTTGTAGAGTGACAGCTTGCTCTTCTGGACACGGTCCATGACAGCCTCATACTGTGGGGGACACGAGGTTCTGAGCCGGGGGCCCTGGGCTCAGGACGCTCCCCTAGGCCGAGAGGAAGGGTGTCCCTGGGATGAAGCTCAGCACCCTTCCTGGCTCGAGTGTGAGTGTGTGTGTGTGTGTGTGTGTGTGTGTGTGTGATAGGCTGTCCCCCCGTCAGAGCTGTCTCCTTCACAGTTAGAAAACAAAGACAAGGAGAAGTTCAGGCCTTGGGTATATGTAGTGTGACTTCACCGTGGATCCCAGCCTGGCTTGGGTTCCATCCAGATCTCTCTCTCTCTCTCTCTCTCTCTCTCTCTCTCTCTCTCTCTCTCTCTCTCTCATGTCTATACACATTCACACAAGTCCTGAGTCCTTCATTTACAAGCTTCTGTACTGTATGCATCACTGGCTCACACTTGCACGCATGCAGAGTTCACACACAGACTCACATACACATAGCCCGTCTCCCCCCAGGCCTTCCCTGCGTACCCACAGGCTATTCATAACCATTAGCCAAGCACCCATGCACACACACTCGGACATGGCCACACCATGGACCTGGCCACACCGTGGACACCATGGCAGCCTTCACCGCCCAGGCTTCTCATTCAGATGAAGAGAGTGAGACAGGACAGAGGTTGGGGTTAGGTAGGAGGAGTCGAAACGAACGAAACATCTGTTAGGGCTGATGTGGGGCTGTTCCTGGGGCTCTGCAGAGGGCCTGGCAACCCACCTGGTTATGGAGCAGCAGCAGACACTGAAGCCCGCATGTGCAGGGGGCCATCTGAGGACATGGTCTGCCCCCCTGCAAGTGGAGCCTCGTTCCCTCCCTAGCCTCGTCACCTCTTTCCAGCCCCAGCTCCTGGGGCTTTTCCAGTGACCCTTCTTCTCCAAGACATCTGTGGGCCAACCCCTCTCCTTCTCTCCAGGGCACCTCCCTAATTCTCACCACAGGCCTCGGTCCAGGCTGGGAGACAAGCCTGTACCCTGCCTGCCCTCCAATGGAGCAGGTGCTCAGCTAATCAGAGCCCAGTCGGAGACTGTTGCTGCCACCCCTGATAAACACCCTCAGCCTGCGTTTCCACACTGCCCATGGCGGAGAGCTCACTTCCTCGCCATGCGGCCACTGGATGTTTGGTGAGCCAGGCCCTACTCCTTGGTGAGAAATGCCAGCTGAGTCCCAAGCCCTGCCCTGAAACCCTGAAGTAGTATTTTCTCTCTCCCTGTTGGGCAGGCCTGCAGAGTACTGGCCCCCAAGTCTGCTTGTTTCCAAACCAACATCCCTGATCCTGTGTTCAGAGCCAGCCTCCGGGGGCATTTGGCTCAGGTTGGCTCCTGAAGTCCCAGAGCCGTCCCTCGCCCTCTGCCTTCTGTGAACCAGGATGTTCCTTCTTCCTGGCATGTGCAGCTCTGGGTCAGGGCCTCTGTGGGGTTCTCAGGCCCAGACTAAGCCTTTACTGCACCCCCTTTCATCAAGCCACCCTAATGGGTACTGTCCACCCCATGCCCCCATCACAGGGGCCAACCTTGCCCATCTCCGTTCCGCCTCACCTTCTTGCGCTGTTCCTTCTGCCTCTCACGGAACTCCTCCAGGCTCCGCAGCTCCTCCCGCAGGGCCAGGGCCAGTTGGATGTGTGCACTGCCCACGTTCTCTGTTTCTAGGGTCACAGTGTAGCCTCAGCCACCCCAACTGACCCTTGCCTGGACCAGCCTGACACCCCCACACTTCAACCCTCACCCCCATATTCTCCACCAGCCTGACACCCCCACACTTCAGCCCTCACCCCCATATCCTCCACCAGCCTGACACCCCACACTTCAACCCTCACCCCCATATTTTCCACCAGCCTGACACCCCCACACTTCAACCCTCACCCCCATATCCTCCACCAGTCTGACACCCCACACTTCAACCCTCACCCCCATATTTTCCACCAGCCTGACACCCCCACACTTCAACCCTCACCCCCATATCCTCCATCAGCCTCAGCCTGGTACAAAGCTGGGCTACAGCCCCAGCCCAGGTAGAACCTAGTCACCTCGGTCTGTGGGGGGCGTGGGTTTTCCAAGCAGCCCATCACCCCAGTGCCCATGTGAGGGTACTTAGAACTTACGCTGCTTCAGGGAGTCAAAGGAGGTCCTCAGGGAACTGCAGAGCAGAAATCCAGGTCAGCAAGCAGGCAACCGGGGACCGGAAGCCCTCCCTGCCCCATGGGCCTTTAATTTATTTTTAATTTATTTTTTATGTGTATAAATGTATTGTCTACAATGTAGGTTTGTGCACTCGTGACATGCAATGCCTCGGAGGTCAGAAGAGGGTGTCGAATTCCCCTGGAACTGGAGTTAAAGACAGTTCTTAGCTGCTATGTGGGTGCTAGGTATTGAACCCGAGTCCTCTGCAAGAGCAGTCGGCGCTCTTAACCACTAGGCAATCTCTCCAGCCCGGGCCTTTAATTTTAATGAGAGAGGGCTGTCAGCCATTCCTGTACACTAATTTGGGTGCAAGGGACCCTTTAGTAATGGTGACCTCCCATGTGAACTCCAAACTGTGATTTCTGGAAGTCAAAGCTCGTTTTGGAAATTATAAAACAAGCCTCACTGAAGCAGAAAGGGGAGTTACCCACTCTACTCCCACCTGCATCCTTTAAAGAAGAGGGACCAGGGACCTATCTTCAGAATGCTCCCTGCCTCTACCTACTGGCACCTGGTGTTCCCACAATCCAGTGCTGCCAGGCTGAATCTGCAGCAGGAGAGGGCCATGGGCAGCCCCCTCCAGCAGGTGGCCTGGAAGGCATGTGGTGGGTAGACAGTGGGCAGGGCCCCTGGCAGGGAGAGTTGTGCTGGCCGACTACATAGAGGGGGAGGAAGGAAAGAGGCTGGAGGGGCGGTGTGCTCTGCAGCAGGAGTGCCAGATGGGCCCAGTGAAATGCTTGGGCAGCCCAGGGGGTGCGTGGCACAGCCTGGAATTTTGCACCCTGCCTGGCAGCAGAAATATTCCTATTTCAAGGCCGTCCTGAATTACACACAAAAAACCTCATTCCCAGCCACACAAAAGAAATCTCCAGGGCTGGTGAGATGGCTCTGCCAAGAGCACTGGCTGCTCTTGCAGAAGACCTGGACTCAAAGCCCAGCACCCACATGGCAGCTAGCAACCATCTGTAACTCCAGTTCCAGGGGCCCCAACGCCCACTCTGTCTTCCATTGGCATTGCATGGCATGGTGCACTTACACACATGGTGCACTTACACACATGCAGGCGATACACTCATACACATAAAATAAAAATAAAATAAAATAAATCTTTTAAAAAGTAAAAAAGAAATCTCCACTGGGCCAGTTTACTTGAACCTCAGTTTAAAACAAAGAATACTTCCAAGTGTCAGTATGCCTCACACATAACGAGCAGCCCAGAAATGCATTAAAACACATTCTGTGCTTATCTGAAAGAGGTAGAACTGGACACTGTATTCTCTCCTGCAGACACTGGAGGGAGCTCTTCCCAGAGCCGGAGGGGACTGAGGGCTGAGCCGAGGTGCAGGAACTCACCCCCCAGAGCACAGTTCTGTTTATTGGGGGGTTAGAGAGGTTCCAGGCAGAAACAGGACCAGTGAGGACGAGCCCAGCAGCTCTCAGGAGCAGCTTTGCGAGGGGTGAGTGCCTGTCGGGGAGGACAGAGGTGGTGCGAAGCTCAGCCTCCCTCCGCACTCAGCAGGAACTCCTGGGCTGCTTCCGGCTCTGCGCTCCTTCACATAACAGCAGCAGACCGAGGGGCCGGATGGGCAGGCTCTGCCACTCACCTCTGTGTGTCCCTGAGCAAAAAAGTGTATGACTTCCTCCTCACCACGACACCCGAGAACTGAAGCCAGAGTATGGCCAGGCCGGATGGGGTCACACAGTTACCTGCCTGTCACCACCCCTTGCACACAACCTTCAGCCCCTCTCTACAGAGCGCTCTCATGCCCCCTGGTGGCAACGTGGGGGGCATGACACCCATCTCATGAGCCATTCCCTGCGTGCCCATCTGGAGCGCTCTCCTGCCCCCTGGTGGCAGCGTGGGGGCATGACACCCATCTCAGCCATTCCCTGCATGCCCATGTGGAGCGCTCTCCTGCCCCCTGGTGGCAACGTGGGGGCATGACACCCATCTCAGCCATTCCCTGCGTGCCCATCTGCTGGTGCCTTGAGGTAGAGCAAGGAATACTTCACTGGGCCTCCCTTTTCTCCTTGGACAGCTGGGGAAACTGAGGTGAAGGAGGAGCCACAACCTGGCAAAATCAACAACTCGGGGATTAAGGCCTGAGGATTATAGGCCAGCAGCTGGCACCAAGCCATGGGAATGCAGGCGTCCAGGCCTCGCCCGGCCGCTCTCACTGTATCGCCCTCCACCGCGGCTGAAACGTTCAGTTTGAGAATGGCTGGCCTGAATGATTCCTACTTCAACCACTAGCCAAGACACCGGGGTTATGTCCACGTTATAGATGAGGAAACGGAGGGTCACAGAGGCAAAACCCTGCCCCCATGGCCATGCAGTTTGTAAGAGGTAGGACCTTAAGGCCAGCCCTCTTCTTCCTTACAGAGGAAGGAAAGGGGTTGGTGCGGTGGTGACCCCACGTTCTCTCAAGTGGTGGGGGTCGGAATGTTTCTCTGATTTCTGACCTCTCCCACCAGTCCCCACATGTGTAACTCATCCTGTTGACCTTTTTGACTTGGCTCTTAGGAAACTTAAGACAGAAAGTCTACGCTCAAGTAACACCCCTCCACTCACATGGCGTGCATCACATTAAGCAGCTGTTTTAACCACCTGCCAGCCAGGAGGCTAATACCCCCCAGTTGGAAGCAGGTCTCCCCGTGACCTCCCTGTGCCCATGGAGAGCTAGTATTGAGTTGGGAACAGAGGACCACCTCATCAATGATGTCCTCATTCATGTGCTGGGGTGTGGGGGCAACAGCTCATGTAAAACAAACAACCTCTTCTGACAGGGAAACCTCAGCATTTAGGTTTGTGAGGGTTGATCATGAGATGGGCAGCGAGGTATCCTTGCTCATCTGGGACCACGAGGGGCTCACCAGACACTGACCCAGCCCTACTCCATTCTCCTGAGGCCCTCACAGCACCGAGCATTAGGAGCAAAGTTGGAGGAGGTTAGCCCTTCCTGGGGAGGTGATGGTTTAGGCAGAACTAGAGGGCCAGGCAGGGCTCTGAAGGAGATAGGAAAAGAAATCATTTTACGATGCTGGGTGTGGTGGCACACACCTTTAATCCCAGCACTCAGGAGGCAGAGGCAGAGGCAGGTGGATCTCTGTGACTTCAAGGCCAGCCTGGTTTATGTAGTGAGTTCTAGGACAGTTGGGGCTGTAGCACAGGGAGAACTGTTTCATAGAACCTTCCTTTCATTTATGTGGTCCGAGCCTGGGTCCTGTGCAGCCCCAGCTGGTATGAGGTTGGAATCCAGGCAGCGGCGTTGGTCTTTAGGCTGAAGTGCTGGGGCAGCGGGCATTGCCCCTTCGGTGTGGGCTACGTAAGGAGTTACTCTCTCCCACCCACCCTGCTCTGCTCGCTGCCTCTCTGCCTGCCCTCTGAGGGTTGAAAATGAGTGTCCTCCACCCCAGGAGCAGCTCCCTAACCCAGAGCGACTGGGTATTGAAGAGTGAGCACTCTTTCCTAAGGACTAAGCCCCTGCCTGAATGTCCATGCTGGGGGACAAAGCAGGCGCAATGGGCTGTACTCACATTTCCTACCAAGAGCCTCCAGAGTGGTACACAGGGGATGAGTTGAGCCCGTGACAGTGAGGGTACTCTGGAGGTTTTCTTGGAGGAGGCCCCTGAAGGGAGGGTCTGCAGCATGGGTGGGAGGAGGAGGGGATCTTGGTGCACCCAGCTGGAAGATGGTCTTGTTTTGAATTTTCAATCTTTTAAAATTTATTTATTTTTATTTCATGGTGTGAATGTTCTGCCTGCGTGTATATAAGCACACCTGTGTCACATGATGTACACAGAGGCCAAAAGAAGGTGTTGGATCCCTTGAAACTGGAGTTACAGATGGTTGTTCGCTTCCATGTGGGTGCTGGGAACTGACTAAACCTGGATCCCCTGCAAGAGCAGCTAGTGCTCTTAACCACTGGGCCAGCTCTCCAGACCCTCGTTTTGAATCCTTGATTCTCACTGGCAGTTGGGGCAATGGCACAACAGAAGCTGAGTACAAGGGCAGAGAGCCCAGAGCTGAAGCAGCAGCACTGTAGGTGCCATCTTGCAGGGCCAGCGGGCCACGGGGGCACTTCCGAGGGAAGGTGGGCCTCACCTCAGCTCGTTGTGCACAGGCTTAGCTGCCACACATCTGGTGTTATCCATGCAAGTATTCAGCAGGGTTGCCCCTCCTCCCCATCCTGCCCTGCCCCCTCCTCCCCACCCTGCCCTGCCCCCTCCTCCCCACCCTGCCCTGCCCCCTCCTCCCCACCCTGCCCTGCCCTCCTCCNCCTCCTCCCCACCCTCCCCTCCTCCTCCCCACCCTGCCCTGCCTCTTGCACCTCCCCACCTGGGCTGAGGCCTTCACTGAACCTGAGCCTAGCTTTGGCTCCTGGCGGGGGTGGGGAAGCATCAAGACAGCGTCTCCCTCTGCACAGCCTGAGGTCCCTCTCTGCACAGAGCACCCACTCCAGACTCTGTCATCTCGCTGTGCAACTTCCCCTGCGTCCTTGCCAGCCCCGCGGCCAGGGGACAGCCCAAAGCATGGCTTAGGAAGCCCAGCTGGCACCTCCCCTAGTAGGCCATGTTTAGTTTCTCCACTGCGTGGAGAGCAGGTGTGTAGGCAGGCGAGTCTACACACACCCCAGTGCTCACTGAGCATACCTTGCCTGTCTGAGGGCCTCTTGGGGCAACCATCCCTTTCACAAGAAGGACTTAGCACTCAGCCGGGGGGTAACTGTCAGAGGGTCCCACAGTAAACAGGGCGGCCAGGCAGTGCTCCTCTTGCCTTCCTTAACCGGGGAACAGGGCCCACCCACAGTTTTAATCCAGACACCATGTGCTTCTAAAGTGGGCAAGACAATGTGTGTCCCCCACTTCCCAGGACACCCAGCTCACAACTGCACACCGTTCCGTGGCTGGTCTCCCACTCTGCAGTCAGCCCCAGGTGACTCGCAGCTCCCTGTGCATGCCCGGTGCAGACCGGCTCCCGCCTGGCACCCTCCTGTCCTGCCAGGCCTGGATCAGCTCTCCTGACAGCCCAGGTCCTCCCCATGAGGAGAGTCCTCTCTTGTTTTACTGAGAAGGTTCTGGCTTTCCAGAGGCCACAAGTTACCCTCCTGGGCCATGATTCTCTGCCCCCAAAGCTGTCCCTCCTAACCTTGCTGTGCTGTTTCTCTCTACTCCCCCTCGGCCCTCACCCCCTGTCTAGACAGATTCCAGCAGACATCCTGGCACTCCTTGCGTCCAGCTCCCACCCGTGCCCTTCCTTGGGAGGCCCTCACATGCGGCCCACTTGCCTGCAGCACAGTCCGGGGAGGTCTCCCCCAGACTGCTCCCACCCCCCTCCTAGATCCTGGCTGGGAGCAGGAACTTGCTAGGGACCTGCGTCTTTACACTTATCTGGGAGCTCACTCTCTGGTGGCGCTAAGGAAACAGTACAAGAAAAGGTTTGTTGTTGTTGTTGTTGTTGTTGTTGTTGTTGTTGTCTTTTTTGAGACAGGGTCTACCTGTAGCTCCAGCTGTCCTGGAACTCGCTCTGTAGACCAGGCTGGCCTTGAACTCACAAAGATCCGCCTCTCTCTGCCTCCCAAGTGCTAGGATTAAAGGCATACACCACCACGCCCCGCACCAAGGAGAGTTTTAGGAACTCAGGGCCAGCACTTGTCTGGCCCTCAGCTTGCCTCGGCTCCACCCAGGGGAACATCACACTTGCTCCCAGTCCCCCAGAGTCAGTGACTCCTCTCCGTCTCACCCAGGCGGCCTGTATGCATACTTAGAGAAGCCATACATTCCATCCCAGTGACTCTGGCAGCTCCTCCTGGAAGAAGAGGGACCCTGGGACCCTCTTCACAATGCAAGGAAGGGTGTGCTCTTCCCAGTGCTGTGAGGAATGGAGACACAAGGCCCTCGGGAGTGGGGGGAAGTAGGAGCTGGCCCCGCTGTGCCTGCACCTGGCTCCTCCACCCTGGGAGCTCAGGCTGAGATGACAGTTCAGGGAGGTACAACAAGCAGGCAAGGCCTGTCACCTGTCCCTGGGTGAAGGAGAGGCCGGTGGCAGCAATGTCTTCTGCTCTTCCGAACACACACATAAGAACCTGATCTCAGAATGCCCCATGGCAGGCACCCAGCAGGTCCTGACACCCCTACCAGCTCCTGTCCCATCCATCCCACAACAGAAAGCCCCAAGTCCTCCGTAAAGTCCAGAAGATTCTCCAGAGGGAAGAGGAGCCCACAGCACTCTTACTTGATCTCTGTCTGGCCGCCAGCCTTCCGTGCGATCTGCACCAGTTCCTTCCCGTACCTTTCCTCAGCCTGGGCCCTGCAAGGACAGAGCAGCCCCGAGTGTGTCCCTCCACCGCTGTTGTCTGATGGTGGCTTCACAGCCTGTGCAGAACCTGAGTGCTCCCATGGTCCTCTGGGGACAGGAAGGCTGCTGAAAAAGTTAAGCCCCATCTTTCTGGGAATGAATATCAGCCATACTGCATTGTGGGCCTCTCAGGGCACACCCAGGAGGACAACCTTGGTTGTCGGTCCTTGTCTTCTGCTTTGAGACAGGGTCTCTTTGTATACACCACTGTATACACCAGGCTAGCTGGCCCATAAGCTTCCAAGGATACATACAGCCCCACGCAGCCTGTCTCTGCCTTTCTTCTCGTGTCAGGTCCTCATGCTTCTGCATCCAAATACTTTACCCTCTAAGGCATCTCCCCAGCCTTAGCTCTTGGTTTCTGAAAGCAGACTCATACTCACAGAAGGTAGGCTGGGACGGGCCTTAACCACTTTCTGAAGCCTGAGATGAGCGCAGCCTCCTCCCCATGGGCCCTGAGCCCAGGCTGCCCCGGCTCACCTCTGCCTGAGCAGCTCTTCCACGTCCTTGCACATCTTCCTGCCATCCAGCAGCCGCTGCAGCAGTATCTCGTAGCCCGTGTGGGCTGTGAAGTCCCTGCACTGTGACAGGACATGAATGAGGCTCTGTAGGATGGCGGGCGCTGCCGATCACCTCTGGAACACCTTCTCTCTGGCCTCCATGTCTCCTTCCAAGGTCAAGCACTTGCAGACAGAGTTCTAGCCTCACACTGGCACACACACATGGAGGGCCCAGCTGGCTGGGTAGGGGCCGCTGAGTCTGGCATCAGGCCTCCGAGTGCAGGACACATCAGCACTGACGTGTGACAGTGGACGAGAGGGGCCCTTGCTGAGGCTCCAGGATAAAAACCTCATGAAATGTCTGCTGCAGCTTGTGCCCTCATGGCCGTGTGATCTCAGCTACCCACCTGAGGAGACTGGTCACCAAACACTGGCACCTCCTCAGGTCTTGGTGTTTCCCTCCACACTGCATGGCCTCCTAGGGGTCCTTGGGCTCTAGCTGTATCCCAGTGTATCTGCGTGGCTCACACTACATGGCCTCCTAGGGGTCCTTGGGCTCTAGCTGTATCCCAGGGCCTCTGCGTGGCTCACACTACACTACATGGCCTCCTAGGGGTCCTTGGGCTCTAGCTGTATCCCAGGGCCTCTGCGTGGCTCACACTACATGGCCTCCTAGGGGTCCTTGGGCTCTAGCTGTATCCCAGGGCCTCTGCGTGGCTCACACTACACTACATGGCCTCCTAGGGGTCCTTGGGCTCTAGCTGTATCCCAGTGTATCTGCGTGGCTCACACTACATGGCTTCCTAGGGGTTCTTGGGCTCTAGCTGTATCCCAGGGCCTCTGCGTGGCTCACACTACACTACATGGCCTCCTAGGGGTCCTTGGGCTCTAGCTGTATCCCAGGGCCTCTGCGTGGCTCAGGTCATCCTCTCACAGGGACCTGGTGAGCAAGCATTGTGCGCGGTTTCTGTGGTGACCTGGACATGCCCTAACCCGTCCTAGGTCACTTCTTTTTTGTTCAATGAACTGGGATCAAGCCCGGGGCCTCATATACACTAGGTGTGCTTAGCACTCTAGCACCGAGCTGCAGCCAAGGCATGGGTCATCTCTTAACTGAGGTCAAAACTTGTGAATACTGGGAAGCAGTTGGTCTTATGCCCAGGCCTTGTCCAGCCTGGCCTGGTTTCCCCCAACCCCTACCACCAGTGGATTCTGAGCATGTGTCTGAGCGAGTCCTTGTATGCAGCTAGGGCCCAGGAGCACCCATAAAGATCCCCAGAGGCCTTCTCCATCCCTCAGAAGCTCTGCTGGGTCCTCGTGCATAGCTAACTCTAGGCCTGGGCGTGGTTCCTGGTGGGATGTGCTGCGCTGTCTCTCATTGCAGTCTTCTACCTGGCACTGTGGCCAGGGCAGACTTGGCACCTAGTCTGGTTGTTTGTTTTGTTTTGTTTCTGTCCCCTCAGATTTTCTCAGTCTCAGTGACTGGCCGGGTGTGGTGGCACACACCTTTAATCCCAGCACTCAGGAGGCAGCAACAGGTGGATCTCTGTGAGCTCCAGGCCATCCTGGTCTACAGAGTGAGTTCCAAGCTAGCTGGGGCTACAGGGAGACCCTGTCCTAAAAAGAAAAAAAGTCTCAGTGACTGAACGGAACCCCAGACTCCCTGAACACACATCCCGATCCCGTTCCACAGAGCTCAGGGAGGCACTCCTGGGGTCACCCACACTTGACCTGTCTCCCAGTCCAAACCTGACTCCTTCCCCTGCTCCAGAATCCCCTCAAATCATGGGTGTTTATGGGGATGGGGGTAAGGGTGAAGTGAAAAATCAAGAAAGGGCGAGGGATTGGTTCAGCTGTAGGGGCCTTGCCTAGCATGCAAGAAGCCCTGGGCTATGTCTCCAGTACTACAAAATAAGGCAGAAAATCAAGGTGAGCTTTCTGTAAGAGGCATTTGCCCTATGGTAAGAAAACATGGTGTGCCTTGAGAATCAGATGTCAGAGAAGGGTACTGACGGCAAAAATGGCCCCAACCAGGCCCACGCCCCAGCCCTAGCCACACTCGGCCAACTTGGAAGACTCAGATCTCCATGTATGCAGCCAAACTCACACCCTCTTCTGTGCGCAGCCCTGGGGAAAGCCTGGGCTAGGCTCAGCTGCCCACAGCATAAGCAACGTAGCTAGGCCTTACCTTGAACCCCAGCATACGGAAGCTGTCCCTCCAGTCTGCTGAAGCCTATTTGAGCAGGCATGTCCCCTCCCTCCAAGTTTAGGCTGGCATAGTGGCATCAACCTGGGCTACAGTCCTGTTTCTGTGGCTTTCAAAGGCAGCCACCTGCGGTTAACTAATACGTAGATCACAGCTTCCCACCCTTGGCCTCTGCCCTCTCTGGGAACCCAGGGGCCAAAGCTAGTGGCAGCATAGGAAGAAAGTGAGTGTGGGGCTTCAGGCCTTCTGGGGGAGGGGGTCACTGAACTAGAAAGGAAGGGCCTGCCTGGGGCCACAGTAAGGACCAGAAACGGACCCTCAGGGGCCGGATGCCCTCCACTGCCCCTCTGAGGGAGACCCAGGGCTCTGCCCGGAGGGGTAATAGGATCTCCCCTCCATGCCTAGCCCTGACTTTCTGGGGGGGCCTTTCTTCTGTCCTCTGAGCCACAGAGTAGAAAGAAAATCCAAAGCAGACCTACACTGGCCATCCTGGAGGAGGTGGAATGCAGCAAAGGGCCCTGGAGTCTGGGTCTTCAGGAGCGTGAGTCCCCACAGTGCTTCCGCAGACCATCCAGACTCTGCGTATGGGCACTGTGGTGGCCAAATGAGCCACAGTCACAAGTGACCTCCTGTTCTAAGGAAGTGCCTGCCCCCCAGGGCTGCCTGCCCTGCCTTCTAGCCCTGCCCCCCAGGGCTGCCTGCCCTGCCTTCTAGCCCTGCCCCTCCCCCCAGGCTGCCTGCCCTGCCTTCTAGCCCTGCCCCACTTCCCTTCTTCACCCCACTCTAGCCACCATCTTAGAGGGTTGGCTCAGTATGTTGTGGAGGAGAGAAGGAGCCACATTCTATCAAAATCGCTCTGTCCAAAGCCACTGTCCGCAGGTGATGTCTGAGCTTCCCTTCTCCTCTTACTATGTTGCCCTGGCTAGCTTAGAACCTACTATGTATACCAGACTAGTCTCTAACTTACAGAGATCTGCCTGTTTCTGCCTCCTGAGTGCTGGTGTTAAAGGTTGTGTGGCCTTCAGCAGCCTTTTGAACCTCCCTCTAGTCGGGCTGAGCCTCTGAGCCCTCTCTTAGCTGCTTTCAATTTCCTTTTTAAAAAGTCACTAATTCTGAGCTGGAGGCAGGCGGATCTCTGTGAGCTGGAGGCCAGCCTGGTCTACATAGTGAGTTCCAGGTCAGCTGGGGCTACAGGGAGACCCCGCCTCAAAATAATAAACAAACAAAAATTTTTTTTTTTAAAGAACCTAAAGGCCGTATCTATCAAAACTAACAGCTCTTCACTGGGCCTGCACTGTGTCACATGAGTGACCTTTTAACCTCAAGGAGCTGAGGTTCCACCATGAGATAAACTAAGGCCGCTACTTTCTGCCCATGTGTTCGTGAAGGTAACGAATGAAGCTGCTGCACACGGGCGGACCATGACCACTCTGCCTCCCATCCTCTTTCTCCCACCTTGGACCCATAAACATCTCAAGCCCTGTCCTGGGGCGGATCTGAGGTTTAGGGCTCAGCCAGTTTGTGAACACTCTCTTGCAAAGCTCATGGTCAGCAGGGAAGTGGTAACAGACTCTCTATCTGTTAAGTTTGCCTGTCATACTCCAGAACACCCGGCCACTGCCCTACCCCAGACCTGGCAAGAAGGAAGCCCAAAGACCAAACTCAACTGGTTGAGGACAGTTCCTGCTTGACCATGATTGGTCAGTCCCCAGAGCCACCCACAGCCCTACAGCACTCATTCAGTAGACTAAGCTCACTGAGTCATTCAGCTCAGAAATGTTTTCAGTTTAGAACATGAAAAAACTAATTGTAAAAAGATAACTTTTGCAGGGGAGAAGCTCACTCAGTAAAGTGCCTGCTATGCAAGTGTGAGGACCTGGGTTCGATTCCTAGCACCCACATAAAAAACTGGGTGCAGTGGGATGCATTTGTAATCCAGGTTTGGGGAGGCAGAGCCTGGGCTTGCTGCCCAGCCAGCTGAGACGAACTGGTGAGCGCCAGGCCACAGGGAGAGACTGTCTCAATAAACAAAGTGAGTGGAGGAGTAACACCTAAATCTGTCCTCTGGCTTCCACATGCACACACAGACCACGCATGTGCACCCTCAGGTATGCATGTGCACACACATATTCACACATATTATGTGCCCATACACACATAAGTGCACATGTACAGACACATAACTTTTTTTGAGACAGGTCTCCCTTTAGTCCCAGCTGGCCTGGAACTCGCTGTGTAGACCAGGCTGGCCTACACGTGATAACTTTTGAGGCTGAGCATGGTGGCATATTCCTGAAATCACAGGACTGGAGGCTGGAGCAGGAGGAAGAGGAGTTCAAATCTGCCCTGGGCTATGGAATCCTGCCTTAAAAACCAAAATACACAACAGCAAAGTATAAGCAAATATAACCCACAAGACTAAGCCAAAATCTAAGGGATCTTTTGAAAATGAGTGCTCTAATTGTGTCTAACTCAAAGCAAGCATATTTCAGGCTTTCCGCTGTGTGCTGTGGGCTCCTGGGGCCCAGGCTATGCCACATTGAGAGCAGTAGCCTAGAGCAGTGCCAANCCTGCCTTCTAGCCCTGCCCCCCAGGGCTGCCTGCCCTGCCTTCTAGCCCTGCCCCTCCCCCCAGGCTGCCTGCCCTGCCTTCTAGCCCTGCCCCACTTCCCTTCTTCACCCCACTCTAGCCACCATCTTAGAGGGTTGGCTCAGTATGTTGTGGAGGAGAGAAGGAGCCACATTCTATCAAAATCGCTCTGTCCAAAGCCACTGTCCGCAGGTGATGTCTGAGCTTCCCTTCTCCTCTTACTATGTTGCCCTGGCTAGCTTAGAACCTACTATGTATACCAGACTAGTCTCTAACTTACAGAGATCTGCCTGTTTCTGCCTCCTGAGTGCTGGTGTTAAAGGTTGTGTGGCCTTCAGCAGCCTTTTGAACCTCCCTCTAGTCGGGCTGAGCCTCTGAGCCCTCTCTTAGCTGCTTTCAATTTCCTTTTTAAAAAGTCACTAATTCTGAGCTGGAGGCAGGCGGATCTCTGTGAGCTGGAGGCCAGCCTGGTCTACATAGTGAGTTCCAGGTCAGCTGGGGCTACAGGGAGACCCCGCCTCAAAATAATAAACAAACAAATAATTTTTTTTTTTAAAGAACCTAAAGGCCATATCTATCAAAACTAACAGCTCTTCACTGGGCCTGCACTGTGTCACATGAGTGACCTTTTAACCTCAAGGAGCTGAGGTTCCACCATGAGATAAACTAAGGCCGCTACTTTCTGCCCATGTGTTCGTGAAGGTAACGAATGAAGCTGCTGCACACGGGCGGACCATGACCACTCTGCCTCCCATCCTCTTTCTCCCACCTTGGACCCATAAACATCTCAAGCCCTGTCCTGGGGCGGATCTGAGGTTTAGGGCTCAGCCAGTTTGTGAACACTCTCTTGCAAAGCTCATGGTCAGCAGGGAAGTGGTAACAGACTCTCTATCTGTTAAGTTTGCCTGTCATACTCCAGAACACCCGGCCACTGCCCTACCCCAGACCTGGCAAGAAGGAAGCCCAAAGACCAAACTCAACTGGTTGAGGACAGTTCCTGCTTGACCATGATTGGTCAGTCCCCAGAGCCACCCACAGCCCTACAGCACTCATTCAGTAGACTAAGCTCACTGAGTCATTCAGCTCAGAAATGTTTTCAGTTTAGAACATGAAAAAACTAATTGTAAAAAGATAACTTTTGCAGGGGAGAAGCTCACTCAGTAAAGTGCCTGCTATGCAAGTGTGAGGACCTGGGTTCGATTCCTAGCACCCACATAAAAAACTGGGTGCAGTGGGATGCATTTGTAATCCAGGTTTGGGGAGGCAGAGCCTGGGCTTGCTGCCCAGCCAGCTGAGACGAACTGGTGAGCGCCAGGCCACAGGGAGAGACTGTCTCAATAAACAAAGTGAGTGGAGGAGTAACACCTAAATCTGTCCTCTGGCTTCCACATGCACACACAGACCACGCATGTGCACCCTCAGGTATGCATGTGCACACACATATTCACACATATTATGTGCCCATACACACATAAGTGCACATGTACAGACACATAACTTTTTTTGAGACAGGTCTCCCTTTAGTCCCAGCTGGCCTGGAACTCGCTGTGTAGACCAGGCTGGCCTACACGTGATAACTTTTGAGGCTGAGCATGGTGGCATATTCCTGAAATCACAGGACTGGAGGCTGGAGCAGGAGGAAGAGGAGTTCAAATCTGCCCTGGGCTATGGAATCCTGCCTTAAAAACCAAAATACACAACAGCAAAGTATAAGCAAATATAACCCCCAAGACTAAGCCAAAATCTAAGGGATCTTTTGAAAATGAGTGCTCTAATTGTGTCTAACTCAAAGCAAGCATATTTCAGGCTTTCCGCTGTGTGCTGTGGGCTCCTGGGGCCCAGGCTATGCCACATTGAGAGCAGTAGCCTAGAGCAGTGCCAAGTAAATGGTGAGCAGCCACACCCAGCAACAGGGCTTGGGAACGACTCACCCAGGCCAAGGTGCTGGGTGATAACTAGGCACAGACCCTTCCTCTGGGAGGCCCACCTGAGCCAGATGTGGGACAAGCTTTGCCACCCCTGATGGGCCCAGAGGACTACCCAGGCATCCAGGAGAGCAGGAAGAGGCACTGAGGGAACGCAGCAGACATGGGGCATCTCTCATCCTGCAGAGGCAGCCCACTGACGCCCTAGAGCCAGCGGACCCTGCCTCCTGCTCCCGACTGGGTAGAGAAGCAGCTCCATCCCTACCACTACTTCCTCCTTGTCCTGTATGTATCACTCTCAGTGGCTAGAGGAGCTGGCCATAGGGACCAGTGACTCTGAGCAAGCCACTTCCCTTCTTGGACCTGGCTTCTTCATCAGGCTGTGGGGGAAGGAGACTGACCTCTCTCCTGGCCCTGACGGTCACCCTCTAGCTGGCAGACTCAGAAAGGGTGACTAGCCCTGCCTGAGAAGGAAGGGATTGTACAGACTGGATGTGATTCATCTTTGCTGTGGCTCTGCTGTCCCCACCCTCCACTTCCTTCCCTGTGAAAATGGACCTAACACTTCTCACTACAACACAAACCTAGGATGGCCGTGAAGGGCATTGATAAGAGCTAACCCTGTGGTGGGGACAGGGGTGCTGCAGGACGCAGCAAGACTTGAACTCAGACTGCCGAGAGGCTGGGCATATTCCTTGACCTCCGCTGTTTACCTCTCTACAAAGCTCCACACTCAGTTTCATGCAGAAGTAGCTCAGTCGGTGCTAGCTCCCACACCCAGCCCCAGCCTGCCTGCTGGTTAACATCTCTCTGGCAGAGAGAATCTTTCATCTGCCAAGGCTCCGTGGCCTAGCTAGGAAAACTGAGCCATCCTGATGCCTTCCCCCATCCCAGGGTCCACTTAATGCAGAGCAGAGAGCCTTTTTAAGAAAAAAAAAATTATTTTTACTTTATGTGTATGAGTGTTTTGAGTGCATGTATGTAAGTTCACCACTGCAATGCCCATGTTGGATCCCCTGGAACTGGAGTAACCGACAGTTGTTAACTGTTGTGTGAGTGTTGGGAACTGAGCCTAGGTCCTCTTAACCACTGAGCCATCTCTCTAGCCCCAGCAAAGTCTTTTTAAAAGTCTTCCTTGAGCCGGGCATGGTGGCGCACGCCTTTAATCCTAGCACTTGGGAGGCAGAGGCAGGCGGATCTTTGTGAGTTCAAGGCCAGCCTGGTCTACAGAGTGAGTTCCAGGACAGCTGGGGCTACAGAGAGACCCTGTTTCGAAAAGACCAAAAAAA
>VZQC01008867.1:99082-129008 GCA_009823505.1 Rhizomys pruinosus
CTCAGCAGGCACATCGGTGGCTCCTTCAGAGCTAGTGCCCGGACCCTGCACGTGAGCACAGAGAGCACAACAGTGCAGTGCAGCCTCGTCCCTTCTCTTTCTATCAGAGACTTCCTGTGCAAAGTTCGGAGACCAGGAACTCCGATACCTGAGACCCTGGGATGTGAGTACCAGGTTGGACTGGCCTGTGTTCTATCTGAAAATGGCTAAAAAGCCCTAGCATGTGCCTGGGAGTAAGATCCAGAAGGTGAAAGAAACCCAAATTAGTTGGGTGTGGTGGTGCACACCTTTAGTTCCAGTACTTGTGAAGCAGAGGCAGGTGGATCTGTGAGTTCAAGGTCAGCCTGGTCCACATAGGAAGACTGAAACATTAAGTTTCTGCACTGCAACCTACCTTTCTTTTTTGGTCTTTTTGAGACAGGGTCTCCCTGTAGCCCTAGCTGTCCTGGAACTCACTTTGCAGACCAGGCTGGCTTTGAACTCACAAAGATCCGCCAGGCTCTGCCTTCCAAGTGCTGGGATTAAAGGCATGTGCTACCACACCCGTCTGCAACCTACCTTTGTGTGTGTGTGTGTGTGTGTGTGTGTGTGTGTGAGATAGGGTCTCCCTGTGTGTGTGTGTGTGTGTGTGTGTGTGTGTGTGTGTGTGAGATAGGGTCTCCCTGTAGCCCCAGCTGGCCTAGAACTCGGTATGTAGACCAGATCAGCTTTGAACTCATAGAATTCCGCCTGCCTCTGCCTCCTGATAGCTGGGATCAAAGGCGTGTGCCACCACCCATTTTTGAAGCCTTAAAAAAACCCTTTGTTGATGGGCACAGAGCTAGTTCTGGGCAACAAGCTCTCCGGCTTGTACTTTCAAAGCTGCAACCAGCACTCCACACACTTGCCAAGAAACAGCACGCTGGCTGCCTCTGCCTCTCCTCCTAGGCCCCTGCAGCCGCCATGCCTGCCACACTCCTTCACTAGCCACTGCTTTCCTGTTGCCTTCCTCTTGATGTCTGAGAAACTCAGCCACAAAGGCTGCTGGGAAACCTGATGTAGCGAATGCAGTGCTGTAGAGCAGGTAAGGTCCAGGAAGATGGAGGCCCCATCCGCCTACCTTCCTGTGCTTGGTAGCTCAGAAATGCACTGAATGAAGGGCTGGAGACACATCTTGGGACCCTACAAAGGATGTGGCTCTGTCTATGAGGGGCCCAGCCACTTGCTTGTGGATTCAATGACTCATTACTCAGCACCTTTAAATATCCGAGCCAGACTTGCCTCCTCTACTTCTGTTATGCATTGTGTAGATAAGAGTGACAAGCCAATGGCGGCAGCCGGACCCTTCCACTGTCCCGGTTGTTGCCTTGAAATGGGGTTCACTCCCACAATTACTGGTTGGTGAACTGAGGAAGGCAAAGGACCAAACACTCAGATCTGACTTGGATGGACAGATAGATGGAAAGACAGATGGATGGATGGATGGATGGATGGATGGATGGATGATAACCAAGGGCTTCAGTGAGCATGCAACTGCTGGCCTAGAGAGTCTGGGAGGAAGGGTAATAGGAAAAGGATTACAAACCCAAACTCGGGAGGAATGCTGTCCTCCCTGGCTGTCAAGGGTAGAGAGAGCATGGTGGTTGGCATCCCCAGAGCCTTGAATTGTAGAGGTACAGACAGGGTAGCCAACTTCAGGTCAAATCAAGGAAGGGCTTCCCAAGGAGCAAATATTCCTATAAACATAGTGCAAGGTGCCTGATAGGTGGAGAGCACCCTGTCACTAGCCACGTATAACCAGCCCAGCGATTCACCACAGAGGTCTCAAGCCTTGGGTGACCTGCTCAACGAGGTACCTCTGGCCCAGGCATTGTAAGGGCCCCTGTAAAAGCAGATCCATGGCGGTGTGCTTTGCAGCTTTTCTGAGACAGCTCAGGCCAAGTGTTACAGGGAGCCAATGAGGCAGTGACATCAGCTTGGGTAGATGAGTGTGAACTGAAGTTCCCAGAAAAAAAAAAAAAGAAGAGCTGCATCTATGTTAAAGAATCTACAGCCAAATAACTGAACTTAGTGATTAGGAAGGATTAAAATGTTGCAGCCTGGAGCCAAATTACCTTGGACTATTTTCATCCCTTTGAAAGCTGCTTATTGCCTACCCAAGCTTGACGTCACATCCTTTCACATGGCCCAAGCAGGCCTCTAGCTCCCACCAATGCAAAAGCTAAGAATGTCACCAGCTAGCCGCAAAGTCGGTTGGCTGGAACATGTCCCTCTGTAGTCCCCACCAATGAATTTGGAAAAGGTCTTGATTTATGACTTCCATTTTTCTGTAACTAATAAAATCTCATTTAACCAGTTCCATTGTGGAAAGTGTCTTTTGGGGCAAGTTGAATTCATGTTCTGGGGTGATGATCATTCATATCTTGTTTAAGAATAAACCCTCTTACTTGCTTTGAGGTGAGAGATGCTCTATGTCCTGCTGGGTGAACTGCACCTTGAGGTTAGAAAAGAGTTTCCAGAGCCCCAGCCCTACACCAAATTACAATCTCACAGTCTTCCTGGCAGGGCCTCTCCTCTGCATTGCCCAACCTGCCAGGCCTCTGGGATGTCTGAGTTCACACGGGGCTCCAAAGGGCAGGGCTGTGGTTGAAGCCACCTCTGCAGCCTCTGAGGGTACAACAGAGAGAGCTCTGAGCTCTCAGGGCATTCCAGAAACACCCTGAGAGCCTAGGAAGAGAGCCTACTGCACATGAACTTGGTCACACTGAACACGGCATGGCTGTGGTCCTGAGGATGGGGAAAGTGGACATCAGAGAGGTTATATTCTGCTGGGTGGGCATAATTGACTTTAATCAAGGTCTGGCTGGCTGTCAGGCTTTGTATTTTCAAATGGGCCTCAATTGTGAGGAAGGAGAGGCTTCCCCCACCTTCCCAGGAAGGCCCTATTCCATGAAATGCTGCATTCCCCAACATGGTCCACCAAGTCTCAAAGGCCCATGAAACCAAAATGTTAAAGATGGGAAGCAGGGGCGGGGAGTGGGAGCACTTGAGGGAGGGGCAAGGCTTGAGGTCTGACGCCAGCAGAGCCAGGAGGGAGAGGCAGAGACAGTGTGAGGAAGGCAGAGCCACATCAGGCCAGGGGTGGGGCAGAAGTGAACTGGGGACACAAAGGAAAAGGCAGGTTCTTAGCTCAGAGGGAAGAAGCCAATGGAGTGGGGGTTCTGGTGGCCATGGACCACTAGGAGTGGGGGTCTGGTGGCCGTAGACCATTAGGAGTGGGGGTCTGGTGGCCGTAGACCATTAGGAGTGGGGGTCTGGTGGCCGTGGACCACTAGGAGTGGGGGTCTGGTGGCCGTAGACCATTAGGAGTGGGGGTCTGGTGGCCGTAGACCATTAGGAGTGGGGGTCTGGTGGCCGTAGACCATTAGGAGTGGGGGTCTGGTGGCCGTAGACCATTAGGAGTGGGGGTCTGGTGGCCGTAGACCATTAGGAGTGGGGGTCTGGTGGCCGTAGACCATTAGGAGTGGGGGTCTGGTGGCCGTAGACCATTAGGAGTGGGGGTCTGGTGGCCGTAGACCATTAGGAGTGGGGGTCTGGTGGCCGTAGACCATTAGGAGTGGGGGTCTGGTGGCCGTAGACCATTAGGAGTGGGGGTCTGGTGGCCGTAGACCATTAGGAGTGGGGGTCTGGTGGCCGTAGACCATTAGGAGTGGGGGTCTGGTGGCCGTAGACCATTAGGAGTGGGGGTCTGGTGGCCGTAGACCATTAGGAGTGGGGGTCTGGTGGCCGTAGACCATTAGGAGTGGGGGTCTGGTGGCCGTAGACCATTAGGAGTGGGGGTCTGGTGGCCGTAGACCATTAGGAGTGGGGGTCTGGTGGCCATAGACCATTAGGAGTGGGGGTCTGGTGGCCGTAGACCATTAGGAGTGGGGGTCTGGTGGCCGTAGACCATTAGGAGTGGGGGGTCTGGTGGCCGTAGACCATTAGGAGGCAGACACTTTTGCTATAGGAGCTCCTCTAGTGCTCAGAGACCCCGCAGAGTCAGGGCTACACTGTGAATGCCCCATCACGGATGGAATCTGAGGCTCCATGAGACATGATATACCATCCATGGAGCCCTTGTCATGCTGATACAGAAGTCCAGGCCTTGCCAAGACCCTGCAGAGGGTAAAGTAGGACGCAGATGCCTGGGATGAGGGCAAGTGAGGAAGGAGGAGGGAGGAGCTATGGAAAGAGGGACCTGAGGCCTGGGGAATCACAGTCCCTAACTGAAGCTGGAAGGATCCCAGGCTATTTCCACGAGAAGGACAGGTACCACTCACGTCCTGCCTTTATCTGGCCCACACAGGGCTCCCTGCCACAGTCTGTAAGTGACCCCTCTCCCAGGACTGGACCCGGGTATCAAAGACCAGGAGCTGTTGCAGAAAATGTCACATCCCTCCCTTGTCCTCCTGCCAGAGGATGTCCCAGGGGATCCCTAGCCTGAGAGGGAGTCCTGGCAGTGGATGCAGAAGAGCCCGGGCATCTGATCACTTCCATCCACACAGACCATGACCTTGGGTTAGCCACCTAACCTCTAGAGCTGAGAATTCTGCCTGCGTAAGTGGGAATGAACATACCACCCCCTTCTAGGAGCTTTGACTGCATGAAGTGATTCAAGGAGGGACATGGGCACTCGAAGCACTTCTGGAAGCAGTGCCTATTGTGGTTAGCACACACTTCTGGCAGCAGTGCCTATTGTGGTTAGCACATACTTCTGGAAGCAGTACCTATTGTGGTTAGCACATACTTCTGGCAGTGGTGCCTATTGTGGTTAGCACACACTTCTGGAAGTGGTGCCTATTGTGGTTAGCACGCACTTCTGGAAGTGGTGCCTATTGTGGTTAGCACACACTTCTGGCAGTGGTGCCTATTGTGGTTAGCACACACTTCTGGCAGTGGTGCCCATTGTGGTTAGCACACACTTCTGGAAGTGGTGCCTATTGTGGTTAGCACACACTTCTGGCAGTGGTGCCTATTGTGGTTAGCACATACTCTGGCAGTGGTGCCTATTGTGGTTAGCACACACTAACTACACGTTAACAGAAAAGAACTGGAGCTGGAGCCTGGCTGTGACACTGATCTGGGTCTCAGTTTTTCCATCTGGAAACTGGGGTGAGCGAGTGTACCTCACGCCCTTGCGGAGTTGGTGAGGGGCATCCTGCTTTGTGGCCGAGAGTTGCTTGGGGTGACGGCTGGCAGCCTCGCTTGTACTTGGGGTTTTTTCAAGAGACAGAGATGGGCCTTGGTGCTGAAGGGAATCTACTTCTGCCAGAACTTCCCCCACAGTGGGGCTAGCCAGGCTCTGGCACCTGCGGTGGGCATTATGTGAGACTCATTGCCTTTGTTGGGGCAAGTCTTGTGTGTCTTCCAGTATCAGTTTTCTAGCCACAGAAGTTGATTTATACCACAGTGTTTATAGACAAGAAACCAGGGGTGCAGGAAATTGCAGGGCCCTGGAGCTGCCTATGACTATAAGGTCAGAGTGAAAGAAAAAAGACAGCACCCTCTAAGAAAGGGCTCCATGTGGGGCTGGGACATTGCTTTGCCCTGCCCAGCACAGCCAGTTGGCATTCGCACAGAGCCACACTATCTGGGAAATGCGTGTTTAACAGCAAGTAGCAAGTGCTACCCCCTAGGGCCTAGGACACCGGACTGGCTGCGGTAGTCTTCTGTGTCAGTAATGTTTATTTTCAGGGCCAATTTCTACTCTTTTCCCCATGAAGTGAGCTCGTAACAGATGCTGTGGATACAGTACCTCCTTTGCAGTGCCCTGGGCTGGTGGACCACACTGCACGGCCCACGCAGCCCAGCTGCTTTAGTCTGCTCTAGGAACACCAGTCTGCACTTTCCTGCTGATCCCCTGCCCACCACTCAAGTCCTCCTTGCCTGAACTGCCCCAGCTAACCTCCAGGGCCTTTTTACCACCTGAGGCCTGGAGTCCTGCTGGGAGAGCAGGCCCTGAGCTTGTCAAGGCACAGGACATGGGGTTGGGGGCACCCAGAAAGCTCCGGAGGCCATGGTCCTGGAGTGCAGGCCCGGAAGGCAAAGTTTTTGCTGGCTCCTCAAGTCTCAGAAGGCAGAGGCCACGGTGCCATCAGTTCCCAGCAGAGCCTATCGTGCTCCCAGGAGCAGGTCAGTGACCCTTCTAGAGCCCCCCTGAAGAAGAGTGAGGGCAGGCAGAGCCTCAAGGAGCCAGAGGTAGGACACTCTGAGACGAGCCAACTCTCGTGGGGTGGCTCCCTAAGCACACCCCAGATCAGGCTATGTAGAGGTTCGTTATGAGTGGGCAGCCAGGCCAGACAAGGCTCACGAGGGACCCGGCTGGAGAACCTAAGAGGCCTATCGCCCTCAGTTTTCTCACGTATAAAACAAACAGAAGCCCCATATTGAGGACCCCAACTACCCAAAACAATCTTGAAAGAGAAACAAGTTTGAAGATTCATACTTGATTCTACATCTTACTGTAAAGCTTACAGTAAACTGTGGTATTGGCACCAAGACAGACATACAGAACAGCAGAATAGAATAGTTAGAAATAAGCCTTCATGTCTATGGCCAACTGAATTTTTAAAAGATTTATTTTTAGTTCTATCTATACGTATGTGCATCTATGTGAGAGTATATGACATGTGGGTGGGTGCCCATAGAGGGTAGAAGAGGGCACTAGATCCCTGAGAGCTGGAGTTTCGGGCAGCTGTAAATGGTCTGATGAGGTGCTGGGAACTGGACTGGGGTGTTCTGGAAGAACAGGAAGCACTCCTAATTACTGAACCATCTCTCCAACCATGGTCAATTGATTTTGAAAGGGTGCCAAGAACATTCAACTGGGAAATGACAGCCTTGACGAGAGTGCTGGGAAAGCTAGATATCTACATGTGAAGAGAATGCAGTCAGACCCTTACCTTATACCATGAGCAAGGATTACTGCAAAACGAACCAGTGACACAAGTATAAGATCCAAGCTTCCTGACAATGAATTTGGCCACATAGTCTTGAATACGACATTAAGACAGGTAAGAAAACAAAAGCAGGTAAATTGGACTTCAATACAGTCCNTCGTAATGGGGCTGGAGAGATGGTTCAGCAGTTAAGAGCACTGGCTGCTCTTACAGAGGACCAGATTCAATTCCTAGCACCCACATGGCAGCTAACAACCAACCACCCATAACTCCAGTTCCAGGGGAATCGTATACTCTCCTCTGACCTCTGTGGGCACTGCACACTTACATACATGCAGGCGATACACATAGAATAAAAATAATAAATAAATATTTATCGAAAACTAACTGAGCAGATACATTTCAAAGCACATTTACATCTGAAAACAGGGGTTTATCAACTAAAAGAGCTATTCTTGAAAGGTGCACATCCAGAGCAAATTTAGAACAAGCAGAACCATTTAGACATGATAGCCCTAGATTGGCCCGAACCTTTAGATACTGGGGGCATGGCACCATGCACAGTCCTGGACATACGCTGACTGACTACCTGGTGTTTCGCCCTGGAAATGTGAGGAAAGGAAGTCCTGTCATTGCTGCATCTGCAGAGAGCATTCTCTGGCCTCAGCAGAAGTCTAAGCACATGCTTGGCCTGGAACAAGCCGGTTGACGGCAGCTGCGGGAAGGGTGGGCTCTAGGGTCAGATTGTGTGGGCTGGTTTCTTGGTTCTGCTACTCACTATATCTCTGATCTTGGTTGGGTCTCAGTCTCCTTGTCTATGAAATGGGAGGATATTCTCTTAAACTCAGAGAACGTTGGGTACATCTGATTGTGTCATGGATGTAGCCCACGACAACTGGGGACTAATCCCAAGCTTCTTTTCATGTCTGGTGTTATTTTCATGGTTAGTTCCCTCTCTCTCTCTCTCTCTCCTTCTCGTGTGTAGTGGGTGGGTGTGTGTGTGTGCTGTGTGAGTCGGGTAGTGAGTGTAGTGAATGAGTCAGAGGACAACTATGGTTCTTGCTTAAAGTCTTCCTTTTTTTTTTTTTTTTTGTTTTTCGAAGCTCTCTGTAGCCCAGATGGGAAGCTCTGTAGACACGGCTGAACTCAAAAGTTCGCTGCTCTTCCTCCAGTGCTAGATTAAAGCGTCCCACTTCTTGGTGCCTTGTTTTTTAATAATTAGTATTAGCGTTTATTTCTTTTGTGTCGAATTGATGTGTGCACTATGTTTAGGTCCTGTATCGAGTGGCCTATTATTTGGGGTGCTGGATAACTCTGTCCTCTGAAATATCACGTGCTCTTAACTGCTAGCCCTCACTTTTTGGTTTTTTTTTTTTAGATGGGGATTGTCTGAAGTCACAAGTGTTAGTTGTCCAATAAGGCCCAGGGCTTTCTTCTTTCCTCTTGTGCTTGATTTAAGATGACCTTGTGCTTGAATTTTTGCGTGGGGTTGGGATCAATTGGGTTTCTGCTCCTCATTGGACTTACTAACTACTTCTCTGCGCTGTAGTGTGAATTCTAGAGGTGTTGATGTTGCTGCTGCAATGCGTACGTTTAGTTAATACTGTCCTTTTGCTTTCTTACACTGCCTTTGTCTGTTTGGGGGGTGGTGTCCGAATTCTGTTTCGTATCATGCACATTGTGACTACCACTTTATTTGTGTGTGTGTAGGAAAGTGGGGATTGCTACCGTGTTTCAGAGATTTGGAATGTGCGCTCTCGGCCTTGTAGTATGGTTTCCAGCTTTAAAGCAATCAGTTTTTTTGTTGTTTTTAAATCCTTTCAGCATTGGCCATTTAAGTTTCAGGCCCGTAGTGACTTTCCATGATAGGATAACTGCCTGCAAAGAACTTAAAGAGTTATTTGAGCTTACATTGGTGGTTCGGATTGAGCCTCGGTGGGGAGGCTGTGAAGGACTGGACGCTGTTTGCATTCAAGTAGCACGAGCGGGGAAGCAACTGGGTTGCAAGCTTTTGACTCTCTAGCACCCCAGTGACATCCCCTTTAGAATCCCACCAGTGCCACCAAATGGAGATAAAATGTCTGAATACTAGCCTGGAGGAGGCGGCAGTCTTGTTGAGTTCAGGCGCCGGTTACCGAGTAGTCCAGGCCGGGGGGTAGGGGACTGTTTCAAAAGACAAAAAAATAAATGTTATACTGAAGCCATGCGGACTATTACGCCCCACCCGAGGATTGAGGATTCCTCTTCGCTCCCCAGGTCTCGGAACGTGGAGTCGTACGACCGGCTTTAGGAGGCCTGGCGTGGTGCGTGCCTCGTCATTTGTGACTCAGATGGCTTTCAGCTGTCACCTCTCCTCTTCCATCTTCTGTGGACACATCTGCAGTCCTGTAACAGGGGCTTGATGGTCAGTCTCCACCTGACTTGATACATCTTGTGCCTCCTTGGCCCTAGAGAAACTCTGAGATCCAAATGAGCCCCTCATCTGGTCACCTGACATTGCATAATGGTCACCCAAGGAGGGGACCTTGTTCTCTCCAGGTACACGTGATAACTGTCAAGCACTCTAATGCCACATGTGAGCAGAGATGTTCAGGGCACTTCTTCAGCCCCCTCTCTCCCTGAACTTGCCCCACCACTGTGTCCACCCTGCATAGGCGTGGTGTCCTGGTGACATGATGTCCCCGTGGAATTCCACGCAGGGAGTGTGGTGGCCCCACTTCATCCTAGCCAGGGTTTCTATCTGTCCCCCCTTTCTTCCTAGAGCGAAGGCTCAGAGGCTGAGAAAAGCTTCTGTAGCTAGTTCTTTCTACGTTCATGTTTTCCAGACTTTCTACTTCCTTCCAGGAGCTTCTCCTCTCTTTTTGGAACCTGATACTTGTTGCTTTTCTTCTTTAACTCCTGCTTGTCCTAGAATGTCACCCCCCTCTCAACATCTTGTATTATTCGTGGGAAGGGAAATATGCTACGAAGAAACATGATTTAGGTGTAAATCTTATTATTGGCCTAACTTCAGCAATGTTCCTTGGGACTCATAATCTCTACTTACTGCCTGGACTTTCAAACACTGTTCCTAAGCCATAACAATCAAAAGAGTGTTTCAGATGGAGTCAAGCTAGTACAACTAAAAGGGAACAGATCTGCTTAGTCCAAAGCAATGCAAGTCTTCAAATCTGCAACTCTACAATTGAAACCGCTTTGCGTTTCAGTCTATTTACTTTTTTCCTTTAACAAGTCATAGACACCTGCTATTGCCCAAGGGCAGGCAGTCATATCCTACAGAACTGATTTGTAGATGGTTTATGCAGAGGCTCCTTGCGCTGAAATCTGCTCTCTGCCCCTCCTTCCTCTGGAGGCAATCTCTCTCTTTTTAATCTTGTGTATTGTGGCTGTGTGTGTGGTGTCTGTGTTGTGTGTGGTGACTGTGGATGCCAGCCTAGGGTGGTCCTTGCCTCTACTCTTGAGAGTGTCTCTTGTTTGTTGCTAGTGTACACCAGCTCGCTGCCCCCAGGTTTCAGACTTGGTTGCTTCATCTCACCACGAGCATGCTGGATCTATGTCCCACTTGGTGTTGGTAATCTGACCTCAGGTCCTCACGCTGTGTGGCGGCCATCGGAGCCCAGTTAGCTTTTCTTATCAGTTCGGTCTGCCCAGTCCTTCCAGTGAAGAGCTTCAGCCTCGTTTGTTAGCTAGGTGACCTGCCTGCCTCGGGATCCTTTCCCATTTAAGGAGTCATTAAAACCCAGAGGGTAAATTTGATGGATGCTGTGGTTTGGACAAATGCACCCTCCAACCCCTGCCTGGTTCATGCTTGGTTCCAAGTCTACAGGTAAGGATGAAAGATTTATTTTGGTTTGTGAGTTAAGAGATTATGGCCCACGTCAACTGGCTCCATTGCTGCTGGGCCTGTGTAAGGCAGCTTCAGAGTAGAATAGTGGCAGCTGCGTCACCCATACAGCAGATAACCATTTGGACATTCCATAGTTAGGAGAGCCTAACCATCCAGTACCTTCTGTGATTCTGATGACCTGGAAACCTTCAACATATCCTATGGCGGGACACTTTATCCAACTGTTACAAGTTCTACATGGCACGGGGGATGTCCTGTGAGTTGTAGGATCATGTTCAGCATCCTGGATTCAACCCACTTGATGCCACCAGCACCTACCACACCCCAGTTGTGACAATATGCGTGTTACAGCTTCAGAGGACTCTTTCAAATATACTGTCAAATGCTCCTGGAGGGGGGAAGCTGCCCTGGTGGAGAAGCACTGGGGTACGTGGAAGCACCCTGAGAAAGTTTCTGTGTGTCTACTGCTAGTGACCTCAGTCTACTTGGGAGTCCGAGCCAGTTTGTCAAAATTAGATTTCTAACTGTAACATATGCAATTATTTTTCAATAAATGTTGTGTTTTGTTGGTTGAGATGGGTTGAAACCTGAGTTCCCTCTAGAAAATAGCTTGCCATTGAGATGTTGCATATGATAGTAAGAACGGAGAAATGCAGCTCTCTGCTTCCTGTGCCAGATAAGTGCAGTTTCATGAGAGCTTATTACTTTCATGGAAATTCACTAAGTGGGAGAAAATAAAAAAAAAAAAATTATATGATGGCTGAATTACTCCAAAGAAATCCATAGTGAAGCACAGAATGTTCAAGTTTGAGCCTGTGGTGCTTTTTATATGAAAAGATGACTAAGTGTTTACATAAGCTTATAACAGACTTAAAGCTAGAGATCCCTGCAGAGCTCACAAAGGGCACCCAGGAATCAAGCCAAGTCCAGGAAACATAAGCGTCTACATGCTGACTTACCTACCAGTCACGAAATCGGTCTGATTTGAAATTGCTATAATTCCTTTCAGCTCCACCACCTTTATTTTTGTGAAAGTATGCTGAAAGGAAAAAAATAAAATAAAAGGCTCTCCTTCTTCTGTTAAGAAAAATAGGAAAGGGCACTTATCTAACAAATGTTTGGATGGTCTGCTGTGTGCCCAGGCATTCTGAAGTTACATGAAACCCAAGTACCACCATCTGGCATCAGAGGGAATTATAAGCATATGTCTGAAAAAGAATGGCAGGCATCTAGCCAGGGGTGGTGGTGCACGCCTTTAATCCTAGCACTTGGGAGGCAGAGGCAGGCGGATCTCTGTGAGTTCAAGGCCAGACTGGTCTACAGAGTGAGTTCCAGGACAGCTGGGGCTACAGGGAGATCTTGTCTTGAAAAGACCAAAAAAAAAAGAAAAGACAATTTAAAGAGCAGAATAAAATATTTGCAAATGACATACTCTGTAGGGCTGAGCATCAAGAACACAAAGAACTCAACAGGAAGATGAATGAGATGATTCAAAAATGGACAAAGGCCTGCAAGAGGTACTTCTTCAAAGAAGATATACAAATGGCCAGTAAGCATGCAAAAAACCACTAGTCATCGGGAAAGTATGAACGAAAACCACAAGGGACACCGCTTCACGCCTGCTGGGGCTGCCACGACAGAAATAAAGAAAGTAGCAACTCCAGCACACAGACGGAGGACTTGGAATCCTGCATTGCTGAAGGGAGTGTAAAATGAGACCACCAGGGGCTGGAGCAATGGTGTAGTGGTTAAAAACACTCGCTGCT
Organism: Rhizomys pruinosus; assembly: GCA_009823505.1. NCBI lineage: Eukaryota > Metazoa > Chordata > Mammalia > Rodentia > Spalacidae > Rhizomys > Rhizomys pruinosus. The sequence continues at coordinate 111,616 of VZQC01008867.1, forward strand.
CAAGGAGGCCTGGAGTTCAGTTCCCAGCACCCACATGGTGGGGATCTGTGCCCTCTTTCGACCTCCACAGACATTGCACATGAGTGCACTTAACATACATGTGGGAAAAGGCTCATAACATAAATAAAAAACAAAGAAAACATTTTAAAAATAGGACAACCACTACGAAAACAGGTTTGCCAGTTAGTCATCCTGTTGATAATGGGGGTCTGGGGTACAGCTCAGTGGTAGAGCACTTGCTTAATGTGCAAGAGGCCCTGAGTATGATCTCAGCATTGAAAAAAAGAACTTAAACATGTAATTGTCATGTGATCCAGAAGTTCCAATTCTAGATCTACACCCAAGAGAACTAAATGGAGTGTTATGCCAAGTCAAATAAGCCATGGAGAAGAGATATTGTATAATTCTACTTCTATGAATATGGGTACTAAGAATTGGCATTTTCAGAGACAGAAAATAGATCAGAGGGACCGAAGAGATGGCACAGCAGTTGAGAGCACTGGCTGCTCTTGCAGAGGACCTGGCTTCAGTTCACAGCACCCACATGGCAGCTAACAACCATCCATAACTCCAGTTCCAGGAGATCCAATGCCCTCTTCTGACCTCCATGGGTACTGCATGACACTGGTGCACTTACACAAATGCAGGCAACACACTCATTTACATAAAATAAAAATAATAAATAAAATATTTTTTTTTGTCTTTTCGAGACAGGGTCTCCTTGTAGCCCCAGCTGACCTGGAACTTACTCTGTAGACCAGGCTGGCCTTGAACTCACAGAGATCTGCCTGCTTCTGCCTCCCGAGTGCTAGGATAAAAGGCGTGCACCACCACACCCGGCCAAAATATTTTTAAAAAGAAAGTAAAGTAGAGCTGGGCATGGTGGGACACACCTGTAATCTCATCACCTGGGCGGTTGAGACAGGAGGACAGCTGTCTGGGCTATACATAAAGATCCTGTCTCAAAACAAAAACAAAACAAAAAAGCAAGAGGTGGCAATGCACCTGTGATAGAATGCTTGCCTAGATGTACAAGGTCCTAGGGTCAATCTCCCAAACCACATAGACTAGAGGTCAATAAGTAGTGAGAAGAGGAGGTTATGGTTTAGAACATAAATGTCCCTCAAAGGCTCCCCTGTCAATGCTTGGTGGCCAGCCAGTGCCACCACTGGAGGGTGGCAGAGCCTTTAGAAAGTAGGTCCCAATGGAAGGGAGTTACGCCATTAGGGACCCTCCCTGCTTCCCTGCTTGCTTCCCTCTGCCCCTCCCCTTTAGTCTTTTCTTTTTCCATGCCCCTCCCCTTCCTTCTTCCTGGGTGTCATGAGGTGAGTAGCTTTGCTCACCACAAGCCAAAGCAATGGGACCCATTAACCACGTCCTGACCTGCAAGGTCCAGCGTGAGCCAAAGCAAACCTTCCCTCCTTATCTCAGGTCCTATGTCACAGCAAAACACTGACTCAGAAGAAAGTGAGGGCCTTGTTTAAGGGGATGATAAATAGTTCTGTAACTAATAAATGTGCTTAATGCCACTGGCTGGCCAATGCACTTCAGGGGTCCACTTGTCTCCGCCCTCCCAGTGCTGGGGTTAAAGATGCATGCGGCCTGGCTCTTCCATGGGTGCTGGGGACCAAACTCGGGCTCTCTGGCTTGTACAGTGAGCTCTTTACCAGCGGAACCAGCTCCCCAGCCCTTAATTTTTATGTTTTCATTTATCAGTTGTTCGTTTTGAGAGAGGATCTTACTATGTTGCCCAGGCTGGCTTTGAACTCACAATTCTATCTCAGCCTCCCCTGTCTAATTTACCCAATTATAAATCTGGGTTCCTTGAGACCATTTCTGGCCCAGCGTGAGCCAGAGATGTGCCCTCCCCCCCATTGTCTGGAGTCTCCTCTCCCTCCAAGCCCTTCTCATGGATGAGGGCCGCTCTTTTTTTTTTTTTTTTTTTTTTCTGTCTTTTCAAGACAGGGTCTCCTTGTAGCCCCAGCTGTCCTGGAACTCGCTCTGTAGACCAGGCTGGCCTTGAACTCACAAAGATCTGCCTGCCTCTGCCTCCCAAGTGCTAGGATTAAAGGCGTGCACCACCACGCCCGGCCTGAGGGCCGCTCTTATGGCTCCAACAGAGATGAGCTAAGTGGGAATCAGAAAGTGTCTCCATGGCCACCCAGCCCGTGAGGCTCCAAGAAAGCCTGTTCCCTTGGGAATCTAGATGACAAGAGAGCAAGAATGCTGTGAAGGTGGCCCTGGTCTGGGCAGCCCTGTGCACAGGAGCACGGCTATGTTCAGCTCAAAGCCAAGGCAGTTTTGACTTCCGCCCAGAGTTTCCTCCCTGGGTGCTTTGCAGCATCAGCCAGGGTTGGGGTGAGGAGGGCCAGCACTCCAGCTGCAGCCTATGGCCACAGGCGCCTTTGGCTTCAGAGGAAGCAGCCACCACAGGAGAGGGTAAAAAACAAACAAACAAACAAACAAACAAATCCAACAACGACCTGAAAATATACCTTCCACCCCTTGGGGAAGAAGACTTTCACAACTCAGCTGGGGCTTCCCTTCTTATCTGCTGCTTTGCACAATATCCCTGTGCCCTCTCTTCTTTCCACTCCTTGCCTACCCTCCTGCTAGCTCCCTGAACCCCATGTTCCCCAGGCCCTCCTGGGCAACCTGGATGCCTGAGTTCTTGGAACCTGGAGTGCAAAGCAGGTCATCTAGAACCTCACCGTCTTTTCCAGAGAATGAAACACAAGGTGACTATTTGACCCAGCATCCTGCAGCCTGTAAACCCCCAAGTGGCAGGGGGCAGGCATTGCGAAAGCAGAACCAGCACCGCAGCAGACCTCTGCCGGCTCCTAACACCTTTAGGAGGCTGGCCACGCCTGAGGAATGGCACAATGGGACCGAGTTCTTAGTCCCCAAGGCCCACATACCACAGAAGGTGCACAGCCTGTGGAAGAGTAACACTAGAAACCACAAACTTAGCCTAAAAATACCTTCTGGGCCTTAAAAGCAGGAATTGCTTGATTTTGTTTTAAAATGTTCCCCTTTTAATGACGTATGTAACCTATATTTACTTGCAAAACGTAAATATATCCCCCACTGGGGTGGGGAGAAGAGGAAGAAAAATCAACCTCTTCCAAATCCACAGAAGCAAGTGTTAATGTTGCTGGGGAGGGGCATCTTTTCACCTCATGAGAATGAGAGTTGATCAAGAACAAGCTGGCTAATCTCCTCAGAATTCAAGGGTCGTGAGTGATGGAGCCCAGCAGAGCCAAGTTGGAGTCCCATGTGCCCTGGCTCCCTCTGTGGAGCCAGGAAGACACTATCTTCCTTGCAGGGTACAGCTGGGGACACACGTGCAGTGGCCGTCTTGGCTCCCGCGTATAGGCATCAACAGAAAGGCACTTCTGTGGGCCTCTGATTTAAGACTCAGAAAAATCTGCATAGAACTTGAAATCAATGTTCTCTTTTGCATTCTGATTTGTTTAATTTATTGAATTGAGTATTACATTTACATAGTTTAAAATTCATTTCATATTATGAAATGCTCAGAGCCACCCACCCTGACCCTCACAGACCTTTGTCCTCATTCTCCCAGCAGCTATTTTCACTCATCCCTGTGTAGCCTTCCAGAGATCCTGCTGTGAAGACAAGCTAGGCTAGTACCCACAGATCCTGCTGTGAAGACAAGCTAGGCTAGTACCCACAGATCCTGCTGTGAAGACAAGCTAGGCTAGTACCCACGGATCCTGCTGTGAAGACAACTAGGCTAGTACCCACGGATCCTGCTGTGAAGACAAGCTAGGCTAGTACCCACGGATCCTGCTGTGAAGACAAGCTAGGCTAGTACCCATGGATCCTGCTGTGAAGACAAGCTAGGCTAGTACCCACGGATCCTGCTGTGAAGATAAGCTAGGCTAGTACCCACGGATCCCCAACAGGCTGCACAAGACCCACAGCATCTTTGTGTTTTTTCATATAAAAACACATCTAGGGGTTGGAGAGATGGCCTAGCGGTTAAGAGCACCGACTGCTCTTGCAGAGGACCTGGGTTCAATCCCCAGCATCCACATGGCGGCTAAGAACCTGAATGTATGTAAGTGCACTCATGTGCACTTGGAGGTCACAAGAGGGTAGTGGACCCCAGAACTGGAGTCATGGATGGTTGTTAGCTGTCATGGGGGTGCTGGCAACTGAATCCAGGTCCTTTGCAAAAGCAACAAGTGCTCTTAACCACTGAGCCCTCTCTCCAGCCCCTGAATCTGCTTCCTTAGAAGACACACCACAGCTTTAACAGTCCAGGATAGGATGACAACAGGCTGCAAATGTCAAACTTTCTGGTAGATAGGTCCTGTAGGGACAGGCAGCTGTAGGGCAGGTTGATATGGGGGCCCTCTCAGTCCTCTTCTCTGAGTCTCCCAAATGGGGAACCTCAGAGTCTCAGCACTGGGAAGGGGAAGAGGCACCAGCAGCTGAGGGGACCCAGGAAGGGGCAGGCCCAGCCTGGAGGCATGAGATAGGGGTGCACATAGGATAGGAGTGCACATGGGATAGGAGTGCACATGGGATAGGAGTGCACGTGGGATAGGAGTGCACATGGGATAGGGGTGCACGTGGGATAGGAGTGCACGTGGGATAGGAGTGCACATGGGATAGTGGTGCACATGGGATAGGGGTGCACATGGGATAGGAGTGCACATGGGATAGGGGTGCACATGGGATAGGAGTGCACATGGGATAGGGGTGCACGTGGGATAGGAGTGCACGTGGGATAGGAGTGCACGTGGGATAGGAGTGCACGTGGGATAGTGGTGCACATGGGATAGGGGTGCACATGGGATAGGAGTGCACATGGGATAGGGGTGCACATGGGATAGGGGTGCACATGGGATAGGAGTGTACATGGGATAGGAGTGCACATGGGATAGGAGTGCAATAGGAGTGCACATGAGATAGGAGTGCACATGAGATAGGAGTGCACATGGGATAGGAGTGCACGTGGGATAGAAGTGCACATGGGATAGGGGTGCACATGGGATAGGAGTGCACATGAGATAGGAGTGCAATAGGAGTGCACATGAGATAGGAGTGCACATGACATAGGAGTGCACGTGAGAGAGGAGTGCAATAGGAGTGCACATGAGATAGGAGTGCACATGAGATAGGAGTGCACATGGGATAGGAGTGCACGTGGGATAGGAGTGCACATGAGCCGGAGAAGGTCACCCCTGTTGCTCTGGGCCCTGGGTGCCACTCACCAAACAGCGGCTGAACCCTTACTTTTTCTATCCTGAAAGGGATTGGATGGAGATCTCAGGTAAACCTCTTCCAGAACAACAGTATTCAGTGAGTCCTTTACACAAGCCATTGGCTGTGCAGGTTCCAGGGCGAGGAAGGCAGGCAGGAAAGCGCTGCTGAGATGCTGCTGTTCTCTGCATATCTTGCCTGGCCCAGCCATTTAGGACCCTCCACCTCTATAACTGAGCTATGATGTTCTTCAGTGCAAGAAGTCTCCTTCAGCTGGATGTGGGGGTGAAGCTCAAGGGTCCAGTTTAGACTATTTACCACAGAATTCTACTAAAAAAAACTTGTAGGGGCCAATGCACACACCCGTGCTCATACACATGCCATAAGTGAATTAAAACATAATTTTAAAAATTAAAAAAATAATATATATATTTGCAGGGTTTGGAGAGATGGCCAGTAGGTTAAAAGCCCTGGCTGCTCTTACAGAGGACGCAGGTTTGAGTCCCAGCACCCACACTGAAGCTAATAGCCATCTGTAACTACAGTTCCAAGGGATCTGATGCTCTCTTCTGATCTCTGCAGGCATTACGCAACACATGTGCACTTACGTACGTGCAGGCATTAAATAGACATACATGTTTGTAGAATATAGAAAATGAGACAAGAGAGGAAATGAGTCTGTGAAAGCAGTGGCCACGGGGAACTTCACAAGTCACTCATTTCATCTATAAACACTTGCTTAGCATGCACTGGTGCTCTGTGAGGAAGCAGACAGTGTGGCTGCAGTACAGTGGGGCTGAGGAGCCCCTGGCCAGCTGGGGCAGTGCTGGTCTGAGCTCCCTTGTACTTGTGACTCAGTGCTGAGCAGGCTGTATTAGGCACAAACTCTCAGTGGGGAAGCCCGATATTCGCAGCTTCCAGCTGGGCTCAACTGGCAGGTTCTGCCCTGAGGCTCAGCCATGAACTTCCTGCGGAGGGGCATGCTTTTCATCATGTGTACATAGACCAGAAATCAAATTATTCCTTCCTTCCTGCTGTGGCCAGCCCACCTCAGCTCCTCTCACAGCAACCTGCCTGTGAGTGCTCTGCAGAAGCAGGCTTCCCAACACCATGCTCCCACAGATCAGAGCTGACTGTGCTGGCCAGTGACGGCCATGCTGACTGTCCCTGTCATTCATACATTATTATATTTTTATATTTACTTTAGGGGTGGAAGGAGAACTTAAGTCAGGGTTTTGCTAGATATTTCCATCTAGCCTACAGCTCGCTGTGCAGTCCAGGCTGGCTTCAAACATCACTATTTTCCTTCCTCCGCCTCCTGAATACCAACATTATATGTGTGTGTCGCCATGCACAGCTTACTATACCCGTTATTTAATCATTTTTCTGTCTCCTTTGCTATGTGAGATAGGTGAGAATGCCTTGATCAGCTCAGGTCCACCAATGTCTATCTATCGCTAACTAAAATCAGGCCTCACACAGATCTCTACTAATGTCTATCTATCACTAACTACAAATCAGGCCTCACACAGATCTCTACCAATGTCTATCTATCACTAACTAAAATCAGGCCTCACACAGATCTCTACTAATGTCTGTATCAATAGGACCCCATGAACACACTTGTTCAAATCATGGGTAAAAATTAGAGTTTGTGGGCCTCAGTTAAAAAACTCTGAGGCAGGGCTGTGGGGATGGCTCCGTAGGCAAAGCCCTTGCCACACAAGCCGAATCCCAGAACCCACAGAGAGTCAGTGATAGTGGAGGCTGTCCTCTATCTCCACACATGTGCCATGACACACATGCACCCACACTCACACATAGAATGCCTACATATGGGGGTGCTCTCTTTGGGTCACCTCCTATGAGTAAAGTATATGAGCTTTGATGGAGGGTCTTAGTAACACCTTTAGCCCCCAGGAAGCCTTTGCTGCCCTCCTAACTGTGAGCCGATGTCTTGGGCTGGCTCCCATTGTCATACAAGGTAGATGAGGTTGCCGGATAACTGAAGTGCTCTGGGGTTAAATATATTCCATCTGGTTAAAAGGTTTTTATCTACTACTTAAAGACTACTTATCCATCCCTGCTCCCATCTTGTCTTCTTTGAGATGCAGTCTTGCTATGCAGACCACACTTGCCTTGAATTTGTAATGGTCCTCCTGCTTCTGCCTCCCAGGAACTGGGATTTCAGGCATTTGCCATTACTCTAGGCCCAAGATTTCCAGAGAGTATGGTGCCAGGCTTCAGGGTTCAAGGGCAGTGTGAACGACTCTCTGTCCACTTGTTTCCTTGTCCTTGCTCTGCTGCCTCCTAACCCAGGCCCAGGGAGCCAGCGATGGAAAATAGAAGGCACCTGAAATCTATGAGGCAGTAAGTCTGGAAGTTTGGCAAATACAGAACATGGGTGGGGCGCCACCCAGGAAGCTGCCTGGTGAGCTGGCTGCTGCTGCGGCTGCTGCCACACCCTGCCCTTTTATGTACTGTCCTCTGTCTGGACCCTGCCACTGTGGCTGCTCCTTGGCCTAGCCTTGCCCTAAGGAACTTGGGGCCAGGATTTGGAAGTTGGAATAGGGATACCAAAGGTAAGATGGTCAGGGTCCCTGGCCTTCCCTGGGCTGCAGATCTCTAAGCCAGAGCAGCAATGAGTCACACTCCCAGGCCCCCCCTCTTGGTGATCTGGCTGTCTGTTTAAGCAGTAAGCACCATGGTGAACTGGATGGGCAGGCCAGCCATGCCTTCATCTGCATCTCTGGGCTGGTCCTATACTCTGTTTGTGAAGATGGGGAAACTGAATGCAGCCAAGACTCTCTGCCCTCCCTGTAGTCAATTACAAGTGAAGCAGGGCACTCAGAATCCGGCTGTGGGACACAAGCAGAACCAGGCAGAAGGGAAGGAAGGCCAGGCTGTTAGCTCCTGGCTGCAGCCCTGGGAAAGGGCTCAAGGAGAGCCAGGGTGAGGCTGAACTAGCAGAGCTCGAGACTCAGAAAGTCCTCTGGAGGGTCAGGGATTGGAGTTCCCAGCTCTAACCAGGAAGATCTCAGCTTGTCTCCAAGAGCCATGAGGTCTGGGCAGGGCTGGAGGAGCAGAGGGCAAGCTGAAGAGACAAGAAAGCTGGGCAGGCTACGCGGCCTGGACCAAACCTTCTCACCCCACGGCTGGCCAGGTCACTTATTTCACAGGCCAAAGGCCTTGATTTACACCTGTGCTGAAGTTGGAAAAGCAAGCAAGAAATTGCTCAGTTCAACTGCCTCCTTCAAGGACCCCTAAGTTCTTCAGGGGAGCAGAGGTTAGGGGGAGAAAGAGAGTTAGTTTTGGCAAGTCAGCAAGGTGCCAAGAGTTTACTGTGCTGGATCACATGGAAGTGTCAGAAATTTATGTTTACCTCCATTATACAGATGGAGAAACTGAAGCCCAGAGACATAAAATGACCTAGCCAGTCCATACAAAGCCAAGACCCAAGTCAGAGTTTTCCTGGGGTCCACAGCTCTGCCTTCTTTCTTATCATCCCCCTCCTCAAATCCGCACTCACATTAGACTGCCCTGGAAGCCTCTGGAGTTGGGATGCGCTGTCCCAGAGGAGAGTTGGCTTGGGAGCATGGGGTGATCCTCTGCCCATGGGGTTGATGTGTGCAAAGAAATCAGTATCCTGGCCAGGGACCCTCCTCTGCCTCCATCTCAGTAGAGACCATGGCCTGGGCCACCTCCGCAACACTTAAGACCAACTGTCAACTACTGTTTTCATGAGAACGCTCCTTTGGCAGAGCCGCATCCCCATCGTCTCCCTCCCTGGGACATTTCCGCTCTGCTAGACTTGTTCACCAGCCCTAGTCGATTCCACTCACCCAGAAGGCATCGCGGAACTGCAGCTGGGGCATCATCCTCAGGCGTCTGCCGTGGCAAATGCAAGTGCTCCTGCCTCAGGAAAGGCTGAACATGGGCCAGGAGCCAGGAGCACCGTCCCAGTCCTAGTACTGCTGGCCCGGGCTGCCCTCCCAGCCGGCCGCGTCTGCAGCACTCAGAAGGCAGCCACAAGCCAGAGACAACTGCCCGAGGGAGGAAAAGGGCTCAACTTGTTTTGTTTGGGGCTAGAATCAGCAGCAAAATGAGGAAGGAGCCTTGCCCAGTGATGAGAGGGTGGGCCACAGGGTCGGGCCCAGCCCCTTGCTAGCCCCAGGGTTGGAGGACACAGGCTGACCCAGGCAGGCAGCCCAGGTGGCAGACAGGGCTGGAGAGAGGCAGGCTGTGCACAGGCCAGGCAGCCTGAGGCCAGGACAGGAAGACTTGTGCAACCTCCTCCAAGCAGGCGCAGGGGCCTCACCCACAGGAAGTAGAGCTGCTCTGTTCCCCTGCACAGTCCTGCCTGACACCTGCCAGCCACTGCTCTCTGCTGCTCCCTGCTCATGTTCTGGGTGAGATTATCCCTAGAGTAATCAGTCTAAAAGGCTTGGGGCCACCATTGTCAGGGGCTCCTGCTCACCAGTCTAGGTCCCAAGAAGTTAGCTTCTTGAGGCTCATTCAGGGTTAGAACATCTGTTCATCCAAACTTAGCTGTTCCATGGCCCGGACTAGGTGCTCACAGTATGGGTGCAGGGAGTGTGGGAGCACAGAGCAGGGTCCTTCTAAGGGAGGACAGCCTGGTCCCAATGAAAGCTTAGCTGTTCCATGGCCCGGACTAGGTGCTCACAGTATGGGGGCAGGGAGTGTGGGGGCACAGAGCAGGGTCCTCCTAAGGGAGGACAGCCTGAGGGCACATGGATCCTGGTCCCAATGAAAGTCTCCACCAACTCCATCTTCGGCCTATCACACACACACACACACACACACACACACACACACACACACACAGAGAGAGAGAGAGAGAGAGAGAAACACAGAGACAGAGACAGTCAGAAACAGAGAGACAGAGAGAGACAGAAACAGAGAGAGAGACAGAGATAGACAGAAACACAGAGAGAGAAACAGAGAGACAGAGACAGACAGAAACAGAGAGAGAGAGAAACAGAGAGACAGAGCCAGACAGAAACAGAGAGAGAGAGAGAGAGAGAGAGAGACAGAGAGAGAGAGAGAGACAGAGATAGACAGAAACACAGAGAGAGAAACAGAGAGACAGAGCCAGACAGAAACACAGAGAGAGAAACAGAGAGACAGAGCCAGACAGAAACAGAGAGAGAGAAACAGAGAGACAGAGACAGAAACAGAGAGAGAGAGACAGAGACAGACAGAAACAGAGAGAGAGAGAGACAGACGGAAACAGAGAGAGAAACAGAGAGACAGAGACAGAGAGAAACTGAGAGAGAGAGACAGACAGAAACAGAGAGAGAGACACACACAGAGAAACAGAGAGACAGAGACAGACAGAAACAGAGAGACAGAGACAGACAGAGACAGAGAGAGAGACAGAAACAGAGAGAGAGAGAGACAGACACACAGAGAGAAACAGAGAGAGAGACAGAGACAGACAGAAACAGAGAGAGAAACAGAGAGACAGAGACAGACAGAAACAGAGAGAGATACAGAGACAGGTTTGTGGAGCCAGATTCTAGCTCAGCTTCCATTTAGTTTGGGCTGCTCCACTCAGTGGCTGAAGGACCCTGACTAGCCTTCCAACTCCGAGGCTCTGCCTCCCCCATCTTTGATAAACAGATTGTGTGAGAACACTTCTGGAATTTCAGGGCAGGTGTTGGGGAACACTGTCCTGAGACAGGGTTTGCCCACTCAGCAGAAGTGGCTGGCAGGGAGCCCTACACCCAGGGTGGGCTGGAGAAGAGGATGAATCAGGGACTGTCCACAAATCACCACCCTCACTGAGCTGATCAGGCAGATGAGACGGCTGTAGAAGAAACAATTATGCTCCCAAGTGCTGGTTACACATGCCAGGGCTTAGACAGATGGGGCACCCAGGACCCCACAGCACCCAATAGCCGGTTACACATGCCAGGGCTTAGAGAGATGGGGCACCCAGGGCCCCACAGCACCCAATAGCTGGTTACACATGCCAGGGCTTAGACAGATGGGGCACTCAGGACCCCAACAGCACCCAATATCGGTTACACATGCCAGGGCTTAGACAGATGGGGCACTCAGGACCCCAACAGCACCCAATATCGGTTACACATGCCAGGGCTTAGACAGATGGGGCACTCAGGACCCCAACAGCACCCAATATCGGTTACACATGCCAGGGCTTAGACAGATGGGGCACTCAGGACCCCAACAGCACCCAATATCGGTTACACATGCCAGGGCTTAGACAGATGGGGCACTCAGGACCCCAACAGCACCCAATATCGGTTACACATGCCAGGGCTTAGACAGATGGGGCACTCAGGACCCCAACAGCACCCAATATCAGTTATTCATGCCAGGGCTTAGACAGATGGGGCACCCAGGACCCCACAGCACCCAAGAGCAAGCTGTGGCCCTGAAAGCTATCTCTAGCATCCTTGGACTTGAGCTAATAAACATATTTTTTTTTTAGTTTTATTTATTTTTTACGTGTATGAATGTACTGTCTGCATGTAGGTCTGTGCACCCATGTCATGCAATGCCGCAGAGGTCAGAAGAGGGCATCGGATTCCCCTGGAACTGGAGCCAAAGACAGTTCTGGTTCTCAGCTGCCATGTGGGTGCTGGGGATCAAATCCGGGTTCTCTGCAAGAGCAGTTGGCGCTCTTAACCGCTAGGCCATCTCTCCAGCCCCGCTAATAAACATATGTTTAAAACTTATTTTTTGCCTTTATTCGTGTGTGTGTGTATGTGTGTGTATGTGTGCGTATGTGTGTGTGTATGTGTGTGTATGTGTGTATGTGTGTGTATGTGTATGTGTGTGTATGTGTGTATGTATGTGCGCATGTGTGTATGTGTGTGTATGTGTGTGTATGTGTATGTGTGTATGTATGTGTGTATGTGTGTGTATGTGTGTGTATGTATGTGTGTATGTGTGTATGTATGTGTGTGCATGTGTGTATGTGTGTGTATGTGTGTATGTATGTGTGTATGTGTGTATGTATGTGTGTATGTGTATACGTGTTTGTGTATGTGTGTGTGTATGTGTGTATATGTGTGTGTGTGTGTGTGTGTGTGTGTGTGTGTGTGTGACATGTGTGCAGGTTCCTGAGGACGCCAGCAGAGTGCATCAGATCCCCTGGAGCTGCTAACATGGGCTTGGGAATCATACTCCAGCCCTTTGGAAGAGGAGTGAGCACTCCTAAGGAGCCCTCTGTCCAGCTCCTTAATAAGCATCTAGCTTTGTAGCACCCAGATTTCCTGTGACTTGCAGCTACAAACAGCTAGTGGAATGATGTCACCTGAACGCCACAGGCCCTGTGTTGAGGCTGCACCTGTCCTCCCTGTGGAACACCGCTTCTAATGTGCGAACTTCCCAGCTCAATTTCTCCATTTGTGAAATGGGGTTAGACCTGGACTTCTGGAGGAAGACCCCAAGCACTCTGCTGCTCCTTTTATTGGCAGGAAGCGTCCCAGCTAAGCTCCGTCCCTGGCTCTCCGGGCACTCTTTCTATCATCTCCTTCGGGTGCTGGGTCCATCTTCTCTCCAGCTTCTACATCTCGCTCCCATGTTCCCAGCCCTTTTTGATTTTCCGACCCAGGGTGTCCTACAGCCAAGGCTGGCCTTGAACCCCTGGTTCTTTCGCCTCTACCTTCTGAGTACTGGGATTGTTGATGGTGTACACCTCCACGCCTGGCATCCCAGACTTCTTTTTGGCATGTCTCCCTTGGTCTTCCTTCCTTCCTGGGGACAATCCTCCCATCTGTCAAACTTCCCGTAGCGAGGGCTTCCTTCTCCGGAGCACTGGTTCTGCCGGGCCAGTCCTTGACTGAGGGATATGCTGCTTGGGGCCAGAACGATTGGGGAAGGAAGTGGTGGGAGGAACATCCGTGGTTCCATTAGAAAGAGGCCTTCCTGCCCCCTCCCCCGGCATGTTTTGTAGCTCCTAGGTGGGCCTGCGAGGCAGATCAGCCAATTTGGTTCTGGAACACTTATTAAGTGCCAGGTGCATCATTAAGGTCTGGCCTAGTCCTCATCCATTCTGTGTTTACCCGTTATATGCACAGCAGCGGACTGGTGTGGTCCCAGGTCTATCCCAGGTCATTACGGCCTGCCCTTACCCCTGCAGTTAGCTTCCAATTAACATGCTGGCTCTGCCTTCAGATCCCCTTGTCCAATTTGATAGGTAGAAAAGCTGAGCCCCAGGAGGCCGTAGGTTTAGCACCTGCTTTTCTGTGCTCACTGTGTTATTTGTATCCGTTTGGGATGTTTTTGGCCACAAGAAGCATAAATCAGAGTGTGTGATAAGGAGGGAGTTACTGTCACCTGCAAGGGAAGACAGCGGAAGGCTGCCACACGTCTTCCCTCCACTTCTGATAGCAGTTCCGGACCTTCTTTGACTTCTCTGCTTTGCTTCACTGTCTTCTATCCCACGGCTTTTCCCAGGGCTCTTCCTTCCCACGCTCTTTCCTCTGCTTCAAAGGTTCTCCTGCACCCCTCCCCCAGCCTCTATCCTGGCCCAGCTGCTTCCCTTCAGGGGTCTCTTCAAAAAGACTTAGCCTTTAATCCCAGCACTTGGGAGGCAGAGGCAGGTGGATCTTTGTGAGTTCGAGGCCAGCCTGGGCTACAGAGGGAGTTCCAGGACAGCTGGGGCTACAGGGAGACCCTGTCTCAAAAAAAAAAAAAAAAAAAAAAAAAAAAAGTCTTACCTGACCAGGAGATGGATGGACTGGTAGACGAAATGCAAACAAAACTGAAAGCAGACACATACCAGTGTGAAGACAAAGGAGTTCTCAGATGCCTGCCGGAAGAGGGGACGTTGCCATGGAGACAAGTCTCCTCCGTGGAGCTGATGCCAGGCTGAAAGGCGGGCTGAGGTTCCTGAGATCCTCACTTGAAACCCAGGAAGAATCTGAAACAAGGGCTGGGACCCTTGAGGAGGGGAGGGAGCTCAGTGAAGGAGGTTCTGAAAGCCCCTTAGTGACCCCTACGAAGGAAGGAGGCCCTTGCTGTGCATTTCAGAGGAATGGGCTGATCTGAGAGGCCTTCATTTTACCCTTTCAGTCCCAACAGTCTGTCTTTCTTAAAAATATCAGTCTCTTTTCAGGAGGCCAAGAAATAGCATTTCCTTCCTGAGAGGAAGCCTCTCTCCTGATGGGGCATCCCTCAAATGCCAGTGGGCTGGGGCCAGAATGGCTCCTTGAGCAGGTTGTTCAGTCCTGGGGAGGTGCTTCCATGGTACTCCCCAGGACTGTCTGTTACCCATCCTCTCTGTGGTTAGCAGGGGATAGCCCAGTACTTGGTCAAGGTGGTCCACTGTTCCTGGAGGGAGTGCTTGTGGGATCCTGCCAGGTGGTCAGAGGCCACCTATGTGCTGGTTACTGTCTGCCCTGCCCCAGACGGAGAGGAGGCCCATCGCAGTGTGGTCATCCGTGTTAATGGAGGCTAGCTGCCTGGGTTCGTGGGCAATGGAAACATGCTGATTGACAGACAGCAGAATACACAAGGGCAGAGCTACTCTGCTGAAGAGTAGCATGGAAGCCTTCTCCCAGATGGGACCTGGAGCTGGAACTCTTTAAGAGACCAGGTAAGATGGAAGTTCAACAGGAACAGCTCTGGCCCTCTGGATGCTCACTGCACCTGGCCCAGAGCCACGCACTTCACATCCCTTTGTCTTATGCAGTCTTCCTGACAGTTCTGTGAGGGAGCATGGCCCCACTCAACAGGTAAGAAAACGGGCTCAGAGAGGTGAGTTAGCTTGTTAGAGTCTCTTTCCTAAACATGGTCTTTCATACCCAGAGGTGTCAGAGAAGAGGAGGAAGTCTCCAGCTGAGGAGGAAGTGAGGAAGTGAGGTGTCATGGCGGGGTGGGGTCTCAGATGCTGGCTCTGCCTCTCTGTGCCAGGAACCATCCTCACCCCAGAGTCCTCAGTGGGGCTGAGGGTGTGGCCTTCTGTTCTCAGACCCTGGTGGCAGTTGTGTGTTTCAGTTTATCTTGCAAAAACAAAACTTCTGGGACTAGAGATGGCTGCTTTTGCAGAGCACCCAGGTTGAGTTCCCAGCACCCATATAGTGGCTAACAACTGCCCATAACTCCAGTTCCAGGAGATCTGATGCCTTTTTCTGACCTCCATGGCCACTGCACAACACAGGTGCACTTACACACATGCAGGCAACGTGCTCATACATATGAAAATTAAATAGCCAGGCGTGATGGCCCACATCTTTAATTCCAGCACTCGGGAGGCAGAGGCAGGCAGACCTTTGTGAGTTCAAGGCCAGCCTGGTGTACAGAGTGAGCTCCAGGCCAGCTGGGACTAAAGGGAGACCCTGTCTCAAAAAGACCTAAAACTTAAAATAAAATAATAAATAAAATATTAAAAAAATAAGATTTCTTCCCTCTCAGCCAGCCCCTCTGAATGCTCAGATTAACCGGTACAGCTGCAGAGACTGTGTGCCCGAGTTTCTAAGCACTGACTGCTATTAGGATTCTTAGAAGCCATGAAGCAGGTACAGGGTGGCCTGTTGGCAGCAGGGAGGATCCCTAGAATGGGGGGAGCTGGAAAGAGGAGCTCTGTGCAAATTCCAAGACTTAGCAGCCTCTAGCTCTCATCTGGGCACAGAGACCACCTGAAGGTTCTCTCATGGTTGAACCATCTTGAGACCAGCTCCCAGCCTAGCCCTACCAGCATGGCCGGCCAGGAAGTCTGCAGTTTCCATGTTTCAGACATTCAACTTTGGATTAGAATCCAGCTCTTATCTTACTGCCTCATTTCACAGACAGGAAAACTGAGGCCCAGTGTTGAGACAGATCAGCTGAACCAACTCTCAGGAAAAGAAAGGATACCTGTCCCCGTCCTTGAACTATCTTATCTAGTCTGTTCCATTTTATTTTCTCCATTCTTGATACTTGTTTCTTAAAAGAGATCATATACAATTATTCAGTATCCTCTCCCTGTTGGTTCAATTTTAATTTGGCTGGAAATAATAAGACAAAGCTCATTTGTCTAATTATCACTAGAAACTGGGGATTCAGAGACAGGAGATCTTTCAGTCTTGGCTTGGCCAGAGAATTGATAAGCAGAGATTCAAGTAGGGACCTCTCTTCAGGCAAAGGGGACAGCATATTCTCAGAGAGAGTGGGTAGACTCTGGAACCCCCGGGGAACTAGAGTTTGGTAAGGGGGTGAATAGAATCAAAGCCATGAAGACTGGCTTATGTTTAGATAACATGGCATGATCCAAGATGGCTAACGTAAGCTATCTAGAAGGCTGTGAGTCAATAGAAAATGGCTGACACTGGATATCTTGGGATCCTAAAATTAAACAGTGATGTCATCACCTTTCTGTGATTTCCTATAAAAAGTTCTTGGGACCAAGAACATTTGTACTCTTACTGGGTGGCTGCCTGCTTGCCCTTGCCTAGAGAAAATAAAGCATACCTCATTTGCCGATGGCTCTGTGAGTCTTCTTTAATCTCCTGGTGCCTGGAGACCTTCTGTCCCTACCCCTCTGCACACATACCTGAACTCAGCCTCCACAGGCCAGCTCTACACCTAGCCCAAGAACTCTAGCCTCACCTGGCTGAGACTTGGCTTCTTCACATGGAAAGCAGGGCAATTCAATCATATATTTGACAGGATTGGCCTAAAGCTTGGGTAAGACATGTGTAATGTACCCGCATCAGTGTTTGATAACACAAACCCAAGCCTCTGCACAGCAGGCTGGCAGCCCACAGTAATGACCTGCTTTACATGTAGCAGCACTAACACTGCCAGCCCTGTCCACCGAGGCTCCACCGGAAAAGCTTCGTTCCAGGACTTCAAGCAGTGGAACCATCTGAACATTTTGGGGGAGCCAGAGCAGCAACAGCTTCTGTCAGACCCATGACATCCCACCTTTTCAGAATGCTGGTGCCTGACTCTGCATTTCCCTCCAAAGCCCACAAAGCTTTCTCAGGGCTCTTATAAGAGGTAATTTTCTCATGTTCTGTTTGTAAACTTTTATTTTGATATTATCCTTTATTTATTTTTTAAAACTATTTTATTTATTATTTTTTATTTTTTTACTTCTTTATTATTTTTTTTTTCATTTTTAATAATAAGTAATAATTTATGAGTACAAGCATCCTTCATGTAAAACCAATTTGCAAGCA
>VZQC01008867.1:143890-155914 GCA_009823505.1 Rhizomys pruinosus
AGATCTCTGTGAGTTTTCCAGGCCAGCTGGAGCACAGGGAGACCCTTCTCACAAAAAACCATAAAATAAATTAAATTAAAATAAAAGCTCTGATTCCAAAGAAATCAGTGGCATGGGGCCTGGGCCACCCTTACTAGCCTTCTTTTTTCTTTTTCTTTTTTGCCAGGCAAATGGCACAAATTATTTTTTGTTTTGTTTTGTGTGTGTTTGTGTTTTTATTATTATATTTTTTTGTTACAGTTTGTTACTAATCAATCTAGACCGTGTCCCCACCCTACCCCCACACCCCACCAGAAGCTCATGCATTCTGCCAAACATGCTTTTCATCTTCTCAGTCTTTTCACCAAAATTCTCCAGGTGGAAGTTACTGTTTTGAGCAGAAAGTCACCATTCCAGTCAGTTCTTTGATGCAGTCTTTTGTTTTGTTTGGTTGTTTGTTTCAATATGCTTCATCCCAACTACTTGGACAAAGCTCAGGGGGCCGTGCACAGAAATACAACTAGGTAATTGGCACTAGCATCCACGGATGAGGGATCCATTCGTCATTTGTTTTTCGGACTGTGTTACTTCACTCAGCAATATGGTCTTCTAGCTCCAGCCATTTTTCTGCAACGTGATGATCACTTTCTTTACTGCTGGCATAGAACTCCATTGTGGTAGATGTACCAATATTTCTCTATCCACTCACAATTGAGGGGCATTTGGGTTGGTTCAGCTCCTTGCTATTGTGAAGAGAGCTGAAATAAATATGGCCATGCATGTACTCTGCAGTGGGATGAGTCTTGGGGGTACATGCCCAGGAGTGGTATGGCGTCGGGTGGCAAGTTCATTCCAAGTCTTCAATGGGTTCTCCCACACTGCTTTCCATAGTGGCTGAACAAGTTTACATTCCCACCAGCAATGGATGAGTGTTCCCCTTTCCCCACAACCTCTCCAGCATTGGTATCATTCTGTTTCTGATCCTACCAGTCTTATTGGAGTAAGATGATATCTTAAAGTGATTTGTTCGCATTTCCTTCATGATTAAAGATGTTGAACACTTCTTTTTTTGTTTTTTACTTTTTTATTTATTTTGATGTGTATGAGTGTACTGTCTGCATGTAGGTTGTGTGCACCCGTATCGTGCAATGCCCTCGGAGGTCAGAAGAGGGTCTGGATCCCTGGAACTGGAGTTCTCCTGGAACTGGAGTACAGACGGTTTCTTAGCCGCCATGTGGGTGCTGGGAATCAAACCCGGGTCCTCTGCAAGAGCATCATTGCTCTAACTGCTAGGCCATCTCTCCAGCCCCTGTTTAACACTTTTAAGATGTTTCTCAGCCATCTCTAATTCCCTCACGTGGTGAAGTCTCTGTTCAGGTCTTTGCCCATCTATTGAGTGGTTCATGTGAAAAAAAAAAAAAAAAAAAAAAAAAAAAACCAGCCTGGCATGGCACAAAAACAGACCTGTTGACAAATGGAAAAAAACTGAAGATCCAAATTGAGCACATAGAATTTCAGCCATCTCATATTTGACCAGGGGGCCAAGAAGACACAATGGAGAAAAGACAGCATCTTCAGCAAGTGGTGTTGGCAAAACTGGATCACCACTTGTAGAAGAATGAAATTCACCCCCTACCTCTCGCCCTGAACAATTGACAAATGGGACCTCATTAAACTCAAAAGCTTCCGTACATCAAAAGAAACAATCAAGGAAGTGAAGAGAAAACCCACAGAGTGGGAAGAAAAAGGGGGTTTTGGAGCAAAGCTAAAACTTGCCAACTCTTACACTGTAGGAGTCATCCAGGTTGGGGTTTCCCTGTGCCAGTTTCCCACGTTCTTCCTCAGTTCTTTGCGTGTTCTTCACTGTCCCATCACACCAGGCCATCCTGGGAGACACCCTTGGTTCACCTGAACTTCAAGGTGGCTTCTACCACAGTTGTGCCTTCACTCTACCCATCATTTCGGAAGCTGAGGTCAGATCTCAAGGCAGGATGAGCTTCATATTGTGGCTCTCCAGACTTCCAGAAGTATTCCTTGTCTTCCTGACCCAGACGAGGGATTTTGGCGTTTTCTATGTTAACATGTTTCCAGACTAGTCTTTTTTTTTTTAATCAGTTTTGTGATTCAGATATCCTGTTCCTGCTTCTGTGATGGGGAATGAGATGCAACCCAAGTCCATTGACTGATGAGATCCTGGAGCACAATGCCAACCACGCATTAAGAGCATGCACACATTCAAGCTCGCTTTAGCATTGCCCTCTCCATTGTCTCTGTTTTTGATAGGCCCCCAGCACACAGAGTTTGACTTAAAACACTTTGTTCATTAATAACATATTTTACCCTAACTTCATAGACAGATATGATGTGCAGCTTCTCCCATATGTCATATACTTTAAAATTAACAACTTTTGAAACTTTACATTCATTGAGGTTATCTTAGCGGTATTTTTTAATGATGCAGCAGCATTCTTTTTCTCTATCAAGAATACTTTTATTAAGAAGCATCATACATAGAACAACTATTGGGGGATAGTTACAAGCATGGAGCTCCATTTCATTTCACTCACACATGCTGCACACTCCGGATTAGGTCCACAGTAACAAGATGCAATTTTTTTGTTTTCTAAACAGAAACTTTGAGTAAGTAGTATCTGCCTGAGAACAAAGTCCTGCATCCTCATAAACTTCATGCTCTATGTACTTATGAATAAAATCTAAACCCGAGTTATAGGTTATGCCATCATGGTTAAAAGTTATTATTAAGGGTCTGGAGAGATTGCTCAGTGGTTAAGAGCACCTCTTGCTGAAGACCTGGGTTTGATTCTTAGCCCCCACATGGCAGCTAACAACCATCCATAACTTATGCACTTATGCACTTATGCACAGGCAGGCAATGTACTTATACATGTAAAATAAAAGTTATGCTGGGCACGCCTTTAATCCTAGCACTTGGGAGGCAGAGGCAGGCAGATCTTTGTGAGTTCAAGGCCAGCATGGTCTATAGAGTGAGTTCCAGGCCAGCTGGGGCTACAGGGAGACCCTGTCTCGAAAAAACCAAAAAAAAAAAAAAAAAAAAAAACCAAACCCCAAAATAAAAGTTATTATTAGAATCAAATTCCATTTCTCAAAAAGTTGTAAGAAGTATACCACATTTACAGACCCACTAAATTGCATCAATCAAATCTGTGTACTCTCCACACCTGTTTGTCCAAATGCAAAGCCTCCATAGGAAGTCAAGGACATCTGTAGCTTCAGGCCTTTCCTTTTTAAGTTTACTAGAAAAATCAAGATCCGAAATGAATACACAAGTGTACCTTAAAGGAATATGGCATTTCAAACAGTCTCCCATTTAAAGAATTAAGACTTTCAAAGCTGGAGACTAGAAGGGCCACTCAGCCACTCTGAGTGCTGCCTACCTATGGACAGGACCTGGGTTCAGCTTCCAGCACCCATATGGTGACTAACAACTGTTCATAGCTCCAGTTCCAGTAGAGCCAATGCCTTCTTCTGACTTCTGTGGGCATCGGATGACATTTTGCATGCAGGCAAAATACTCATACATGTAAAATTAAAATAAATAAATGAATTTTTAAAAGTTTCAAAGTTTTAAAAAGACAAGAAGAATGAAATCAACAAACTTTTTTTTTCAGTCAAGGACTCCCTGTAGCTCCAGATGTGCTGGAACTTACTTTGTAGACCAGGCTAGCCTTGAATTCACAGATCCACCTGCCTCTGCCTCCTAAATGGTAGGATTAAAGGCGTGTGCCACCAGGCCTGGTGAAATCAACAGACTTTTTTCCCACAAGTTTTCTAAAACTAGAAGGCCTTCTCTGAAGTTGGGCCTTAAAGTGTGTCAGGTACCTCCTGTTAACAGCCTGTAAGAACAGAGAGCTTTTGGCTCTTGCTGGAAGATGTGAGCTCTGAGAAGGCTAGATCAATTCAATTGTTTTTTAATGTTTGCAGGAAATCTATTGATGTAGCTGGCTTGGTAACAGTCTCTGCCTTGAATGCTGAGTCAAACTATCATTTTCAGCATCATTTTAAGGTTATGCTCTGTGAACATGGGCAGTAGTCAGAGCAACTCTTCAGCAACACTACAGCTTCCAAAGGGAATGCATATGTTACCAGATCCTGAACTTTTAGAGTCACATAATTTTCCTTTTAAAAAAATAATCTTACTGGGGCATGATGGAACACGCCTTGAATCTTAGCACTCAGGAGGCAGAGGTAGGTGGATCTCTGTGAGTTCAAAGCCAGCCTGGTCTACAGAGTGAGTTCCAAGACAGCTGGGGCTGCAGGGAGACCCTGATTCAAAAAGACCAAAAAAAAAAAATCTGGAGTGCACAGAGCTCAGATTGGGGGATTTTGCTGGACCACCTGAAGCACATGGAGAGGCCAGGCACTTCAGCCAGGAGGATTATTGGATAATTGAATCATTGGTTTGTGTGGCTGTGGGGGAGTTGCCCAGCTAGGCGGTATAAAAGTGGGCCCGTTGCCACTGGGAGACTCAAGTGCACAGAGCTCAGATCAGGGGATTTCGCTGAAGCACAGAGAACTGGGGCATGGGCTGAGTGAGCCCTTCACTCCCCCCCAACTGGAATTGTGGAGGGAGTGTCCAAGTGGGACCACAAAAGTGATTCCAGGGCGCAAGGCAATAAATGAAACAGCGAACCTGAGACAACTCCAGTCCTGCAACACCAAGTCCTATGGACAACCTAGAGGAACTGGCTGGCAGGAAGCAGAGTGAGCACAGTGCTCAGCAGGGTACCGACTGGGTTGTTACCTACCTGGTTTTTGGAGAACCTTCAGAACAGAAAGGGAAGAGTGAGTTAGACTTCCAATATATAACCAAAATTGAAAGCCTGAAACCTAGACAAGTCAACACTCCATAAACAAGAAGAAAACAACAAAGGCATCTGAAGGAAGCAAGCAAAGCCAGCCTTCAACACAGTAAAGAAACATTTGAGATTCTTGTCAGAATACAAAAAAACAAAAACAAGCTGGGTGTGGTGGCACAGGCCTTTAATCCTAGCACTGAGGAGGCAGAAGCAGGTGGATCTTTGTGAGTTCAAGGCCATCCTGGTCTACAGAATGAGTTCCAGGACAGCTGGGGCTACAGGGAGATCCTGTCTCAAAAAGACCAAAAAACCAAACCAAACCAAACCAAAACCAAAACCAAAACAAACAAACAAAAAACAAACCCACATGCCAAAAACACAACGAAAGATCAACATGGGAAAAGTTCAGAATAATTCCACACCAAACTCTACCAACCCTATAGAAGATTCCTACAATGAGATCTCCCTGGAGGTAATGCAGGACATAAATATTAGAAGAACAATCGTAGACATATTCAAAGAAATCATAGAATATAAAGAACAAGTCAGAGAACTAAGGAGAGAGAATGAAAAACTCAAGAAGGACCTAGAGGGAGAGAATGAAAAACTTCGGAAAGAACTAAAGGTTGAGAATGACAAACTCCAGAAAGAACTAGAGGGAGAAAATGACAAACTCCATAAGGAAGTGGAAACACTGAAAAGATACCATGCTGAAATAAAAAAGGAAACCAACCAGCAAAGCAAGGAGCTACCAGAAAAGATTGAGAAGCTCCAAAAGGAAATGGAAATACTAAAGAAATCACATGATGAAATGAAAAAGGAAATTGAACACTCATCCAATCAAGAGGAAAGGATAGGAAAAAGCCTCAGAAGTAGAATGGAGGAAGCAGAAAAAAGAATATCAGACCTGGAAGATAACATAGAACAACTAAAAAGCTCAAGTAAAGATTATGAAAAATTTAAAAATACACAAGAGTGGAACAACCAGGAAATGTGGGACACTATGAAAAGATCAAACCTCTGCATTATAGGGATAGAGGAAGGAGAAGAATCCCAAGAGAATGGTATTGATCAGATCTTCAACAGAATAATAGATGACAATTTCCCCAAAAGACAAATCCATACAAATACAAGAAGCACACAGAACTCCAAATAGACAAGATCAGAAAAAAACTCCCCATGCCATACCATAGTTAAAACAGTAGACACCCAAAACAAAGACAAAATTCTTAAAGCCACAAGAGAAAGACAAGTTATATATGAGGGGAAACCCATAAGAATTACAATTGACTTCTCAGTGCAAACTATGAAATCAAGGAGAATGTGGAACAAAGTATTCCCAGTGCTAAACTATAGATGCCAACACAGGTTACTATACCCAGCAAAAATATCGATTAGAGTTGAAGGAGAAAGAAAAATCTTCCATGACATAAACAAGATGATAGAATACATGTCCAGAAAACCAATCCTTCAGAGACTACTTGAAGCAATTCAAAGGACAGAAGAGAGGAGTAACTATCCCCAGGCACCTAGAAAGGGAAATTAATAAAAGCATAACTGCAGAAGTAGAAACCTAGACCAAAAATGCAAATGGATAAGGTGAAAGGAAGCAACACATGTCTTTCAATTATAAATGGAAAAAAATATTCCAAGCAAACAGTACCAAAAAGAAAGTAGGAGTTGCTATATTAGACAAAATAGACTTCAAAGTAAAAGTAATCGGAAGAGACAAAGAGGGCCATTACATCTTTATCAAAGGAACAATTAACTATGAAGATTTCACAATCATGAATATATATGCACCGAACTCTGGTGCACCAAACTTTATAAAGACAATTCTCCAGGACCTCAAGGCACAGTTTAACCCCAGCACACTCATAGTAGGGAAAAGACTTCAATACCCTACTGAGCCCTTTGGACAGGTCAACCGAACAAAGAATAAACAGAGAGACATCTGAACTGAACAATAAGGTACACCAAATGGACCTGACAAATATCCCACCTAAATACCAGAGAATACACTTTCTACTCAGCACCCCACAGAACATTCTCCAAAATTGACCACATACTGGGACACAGAAAAAAACTCAACAAATACAAAAAGGTTGAAATAATTTCATGCATTCTATCAGACCACAGTGCAATAAAACTCAACATCAACACCAGGATAAGCCCTACTGCCTACAAGAACATATGGGAGACTAAACAACACACTCTTGAATAATGAATGGGTCAAGGAAGAAATAAAGAAAGAAATAAAACTATTCCTGGAACTGAACGAAAATGACAATACAACACAACAAAACCCATGGGATACTTTAAAAGCAGTCCTAAGAGGGAAGTTTATAGCCCTGAGTGCCTACATTAAAAATACAGAAAGAGCACAAATGATCTAACACTGCTGCTAAAAGCACTTGAGAGACAGCAACAAATGAATCCTAAATGCAACAGACAGAAATAACAAAAATTGGAGAAGAAATCAATGAAATAGAAACAAAGAAAACAATACAAAAAAATCAATGAATCAAAAAGTTGGTTCTTTGAAAGAATAAACAAGATAGACAGACCTCTAGCCAAGTTAACCAAAAGAAAGAAAGAGCAACTCCAGTTCAATAGAATTCATGATGAAAGAGGAAATATCACAACAATGAAAAGATCCAGACAATCATATGGGAATACTTCAAAACCCTATACTCTACTATGTTTGAAAACCAAAGAGAAATGAATATCTGAAATCTTGGGAATCACCAAAGCTTAACCAAGAAGAGATTAACAGCTTAAACAGACCCATAAAGTATGAGGAAACTGAAAATGTAATAAAAAAATATCCCAGCTAAAAAAAGCCTGGCCCAGATGGTTTCAAGGCAAAATTCTATAAAACACTTAAAGAAGACTTACAACCATTATTACTCAAACTGTTCAGAAGGATAGAAGCAGAGGGAAATCTCTCAACTTCCTTTTATGAAGCCAGCATCACTCTAATACCAAAACCAGGCAAAGATACAACCAAAACAGAGAACTGTAGTCCCATCTCATTAATGAACACAGATGCAAAAATTCTCAACAAAATACTTGCAAACCACATACAGACCCACATCAAGAAGATCATCCACCATGACAAAGTTGGATTCATACCAGAGATGCAGGGATGGTTCAATGTATGAAAATCAATAAATATCACAGAACACATAAATGGACTGAAAGACAAAAACTACACGATCATCTCAATTGATCCAGAAAAAGCTTTTCACAAAATCCAGCATTCCTTCATTCTTAAAGTCCTAGAGGGAATTGGACTGGAGGGATCATTCCTCAATGTAATCATAGCCATATAAAAGAAACCCATGGCCAGCATCATCCTAAATGGAGAAAAGTCAGAAGCATTCCTCTTAAAGGTAGGAACTCAGCAAGGCTGCCCCCTGTTACCACTCCTCTTTAATATAGTGAAACACTTGCTAGGGCAATAAGGCAAGAAAAGGAAATTAAAGGAGTACTAATTGGAAAAGAGGAAGTCAAGCTATTCCCTTTTTGCAGATGATATGAAAGTTTACCTAAGGGATGCTAAAAACTCCACCAGAAAACTCCTAGAAACAACTAAGAGTTTCAGTAAAGTGGTGGGATACAAAATTAACCTAGAAAAATCAGTAGCCTTTCTTTACACCAACAACAAGCAACTGAAGAAGGAATTCAAGGAGACCTTCCCACTCACAATAGCCTCAAAAACAATACAATACCTAGGAACAAACTTAACCAGAGACCCAAAGATCTCTACAACAAAAATTTTAAACCCCTGAAGAAGGAAATTGAAGAAGACAGCAGAAGATGGAAAAACCTCCTCTGCTCATGGATTGGAAAAATTACTATAGTAAAAATGTCCATTCTACCCAAATTAATATACAGATTCAGTGCAATCCCAATTAAAATCCCCAAGAGTTTCTTCACAGGCTTGGAAAAGAAGTCCTTAATTTCATATGGAAAAACAGAAGACCCTGAATAGCCAAAGCAACCCTGGGTGAAAAGAGCAATACAGGGGGGATCTCTGTACCAGACTTCAAACTATTCTACAGGGCTATAGTCATAAAAACAGCTTGGTACTGGCACAAAAACAGACCTGTAGACCAATGGAACAAAACTGAAGATCCAAACCTGAGCACATACAATTTCAGCCACCTCATATTTGTCAAGGGGGCCAAGAAGATACAATGTAGGAAAGACAGTGTCTTCAGTAAATGGTGTTGGAAAAACTGGATCACCATTTGTAGAATAATAAAATTAAACCTGTAACTCTCACCCTGCACAAAAATCAACTCTAAATGGATCAAGGACCTCAATGTGAAACCCAAAGCTCTGAAGGTGATAGAAGAAAACATTGGCAGCAGCCTACAAGACATAGGCATAGGAAAAGACTTTCTAAATCAGACAGCAGATGTGCAGAAATAAGGTTGACAATTGACAAGTGGGACCTCATTAAACTCAAAAGCATCTGTACATCAAAAGAAACAATCAAGGAAGTGAAGAGAAACCCACAGAGTGGGAGGAAACCTTCACCGCAGATACATCTGACAAAGCATTGATGTCCAGAATATATAAACTACTCAAAAAACAAAGAAGAAAGAAAACAAATGACCCACTCAATAGATGGAGCAAAGAGCTGAACAGTTCCAGTTCCAGGGGAACACTCATCCACTGCTGGTGGGAATGTAAACTTGTACCACTATGGAAAGCAGTGTGGAGAACCCCTAAAAGACTCAAAATGGCTGGAGAGATGGCCTAGCAGTTAAGAGCTGACTGCTCTTGCAGAGGACCTGGGTTCGATCCCCAGCACCCACATGGTGGCTGAGAACCGTCTTTGACTCCAGTTCCAGGGGAATCTGACGCCCTCTTCTGACATTGCATGACACGGGTGCACAGACCTGCATGCAGACAGTACATTCATACACATAAAAAAAAAAAAAGACTCAAAATGAGTCTACTACCTGACCCAGTCATACCAATCCTGGGTATATACCCATGAGACTCATCTTATTGAAGGGATACATGCTCACCCACAGCCA
Organism: Rhizomys pruinosus; assembly: GCA_009823505.1. Classification (NCBI taxonomy): domain Eukaryota; kingdom Metazoa; phylum Chordata; class Mammalia; order Rodentia; family Spalacidae; genus Rhizomys; species Rhizomys pruinosus. Next base: position 153,762 of record VZQC01008867.1, read on the forward strand.
TGTTTATTGCAGCTCTCTTCATAGTAGCAAAGGGCTGGAACGAACCCAAGTGCCCCCCAACTGATGAGTGTCTAGAGAAAATATGGTACATCTACACAATGGAGTTCTTTTTTTGTTTGTTTTTTTGAGACATGGTCTCCCTGTAGCTCCAGGTGTCCTGGAACTCACTCTGTAGACCAGGCTGGCCTTGAACTCACAAAGATCCACCTGCCTCTGCCTCACAAGTGCTAGGATTAAAGGTGTGTGCCATCATGGAGTTCTATGCAGCAGTAAAGAAAGATGACATCATCAACTGCAGGTATTGGATGGAACTAGAACATATCGTGTTAAGTAAAGTAACACAGTCCCAGAAAAACAAACGATGAATGGTATCCCTCATCTGTGGATGCTAGCACCAAATAACTAGTTGTAAGGCAAGCTGAGCAACGTTAATGTGATCTGAAAACAATTGTGTTCTTATAGTGTGAATCTCTTAACAAGTTCTTGAATTAACCTATCATTTATTTTCAGACTTTGGAATTTTTGATATATGGATGAAGGACATGTACGCATATTTTAGAGTAATATAAAATCAAAAGAACGAGAAAAAACTAGTTTGTCATGACATTGTGTCTAACCACAGTATTTATTTTATGGGAGTGCTTCTTAGTATTTGTTATACAAGGCTGCTTGAGCTTTTGTACAAGCATTTTCTAAAATATTATGCAGTAATTAAAAGTATCAGCCTGGTGTAACTTAGTTTTTCTGGATGCTTAATGACCATATTTAATGCCCATACCAATTTGGCCGAGGGTCTTAAGGGATAAATTTGTTCTTTGCCCTCAGAGGTCAACTAAGTCTCAGGGGACTATGCAAGAGGGCATCTCTTGAAATGTCCTGCAAATGTAAGTCACTAGTCTTCCTGTGCAAGGAGGTCTTGGAGATCCACTAATGGGACTTAACCAGTGTTCAGTCTATAAAGAGGAAAGTCTGCTCATGTTTCAAAAAGGGAAGCCTGGTCTACCAAGACCTGACTTTGTCCTTGAGTGGATGGAACTGGTAAATGAAAAGCCAAAAGGGGCCAGGGACTCCCTCCCCTTCCAAAACCTGAGTTGTGGGAAGATCCAGTTTGAATTAGGGGCTAGTTCTCAGCTAGTACCCTCTAGGGCAGCATGTGGGAGTCATGGATTCCTCTGACCCCACCCCAGGAGGGAGCAAGCAATGTGGCCTAAGCAAATGATGCCAGGCAGAGTAGCAGTATACCATGGTGCGTAACTGGGGGTCTGTGATTGGCCCTGGGAGCTGACGTCATTTTGCTTATAAAAGTGGGTTGCAGCAGGCAATAAAGCAAAATTTCCATTACCATCATTACACAGAATTCCCAGCCATTATTTCTGCATGCATACAGGCCAAAGCATGCCTGGATTTCGAGTGTCATGGCCAGCGGGTTGGCAGCGGTCCATCACACCACCAACCTAGTAATCTGGTGTGGGGCTGAATGAAGACCTATCAGGTCACCAGCTGTGAAGTGAATTGTGAGTGGGTGTAAGCTGAAGATAAGCCATCAGCCATCAGCCAGAGACCAGCAGTCTTTGAGCAGGTGGAAAGCATGGAAAGATGGGAAATGTTCCATTTTCCCAAGCTAAGGACCTGAGTTGGAAGTACCTCTCTGGTTGGGTTATGAAAATAACCAACTGACATCTGCACTGAGGGGTCAGTTCCCTACAGTGGCCACAGGTGGGCACTGTGCTCCCCTTCCCTTAGCAGGACTGGGCTGTACCTGCTCGTAGCAAGAGAAGCTCCCACACTGAGTGACCCCTGAGGACCAGATCCTCAAATGACCTTGAGAAAACAAAAGCCTTGGTTAATCTGGGCTAACTGTGTGGCGTTAAACATCCGAAAGGAAAGTATAACCAGAAATAAACAAATAGTCCTGAGAAATTGTACTTCAGGTATAAAACTTGAGATCCTAGTAAAAAGACAAAAATTAGAAAAAGGAGATCTCCTGAGCCCAGCGGCAGGAAGAGGGGAAGACAGATCTAGTGGCTGTGGGGGCGGAGTTATCCTCCCAGCCGGTATTAAAGGCACGCTTGTGTGACTCTTGAGATTTGAGATCTCCTGAGCCCAGCGGCAGGTGCCGGGGCGCGAAAGGTGTGGTCTTTGGCTTGATTAGA
>VZQC01008874.1:0-84059 GCA_009823505.1 Rhizomys pruinosus
ATTTCATAGGCTTGGCCTTCTTATCTCACAGCTTTTGATTCTCCTGCCCTGTGTTATAGTTCTGGGGTTAAAGGGCGTTTGTGTAAACATTTTGCCTTTTTCCTGTACGCTCCTGTCCCCTGTTTTGTGTAGGTTATTGTTCCATGAGAGCACTTTTTCCTTTCCCCTTTTCGCGTGAAATGCCCCTAAATTTGCCCATAGATTTTGCTCCCCCCTTAATGGTTTCTTCGCGTGAGGATGTTTTCTTATCGGGGTTCACATTCTTCTGTATACAAAGTAATGATATCTGCAAATAGAGATAGAGGTGGCTGGGTAGAGACTCAGGGACAACGTTTTCTAGAAGTACAGTACACACTTCCTTGTCTCATTCCACCAGGGAATGTTCTCACTTTTTATCTGTGTAATGCACGAGGAGGTTTACTGCTATTGTTTAAATCTGGCAGCTGTTCATTTCATAGGTTGCTTACGCAAGGTTCTCTTCTAATTGTGTTTTAGTATGGTGGCGTATTTCACCAAGAGATTATGGGCCCCTTGCCCAAATGTTCTTCCTCTATTTTCACGATGGGTTTAATTATTTATTTGGGAACTGTGGTGGGTTGAATGAGTAATGTCCGCCCACAGGCTTTAAGTCTTCAGACATTTTGTCCCCAGTTGTTGGAGCTGTTTTTGGAGGACTTTCAAGTAAAAGGTATTGCCCCGCTGGAGGAGTAAGGTTACATCATGGGGTGGGCCTTAACAGAGTTCCAAGCTTGCCGTCCTCAGCTGATCCTCTCTTGGTCTTATGCTCATTGGTTCCTTATTTGCCTCTCCGCGTCCTACTCCAGCCCGGACACCATGGCTCCCCCCACAAACTGGACTCTTAATTCCCTTGGAACCATATTACCATCCATATTTCATCATCTCAATCATATAAGCTCCAATACAATGGAAACGAATCATTCTGTTATAAGTCCCCTTGGTCTGGTGGTTTTTAATTGCAGCAACCTAAAAGCGCCTCTTCTTTTTTTTTCCCGCTGTAGGGCTTGGGCTTGCCGTTTTCTTTTCTCATCTCTCTTCTCTCTTGACCTTTTTTTCTTTCTTTTTTTCCCTGTTTTTTTTTTTTTTTTTTTTTTTTTTTTTTTTTTTTTTTTTTTTTAATCTTTTCTTTTTTTTCCTCTTTTCCTCTTCTTTCCTTTTCCCCCCCTTCTTCTCCTACTTCTCTTCCTTCTCCTTCTCCTCCTCTTCCATCCTCTTTCTCCCCTCTTTCCCCCTCTTTCCTTCCCTCCCTTTTTTTCCCCCTTTTTTCTCTTCTCTCCCTCTTCCCCTTCTTCTTTTTCTTATTCTATTTCTACTCTCTGGTCCACAAAAACATTTACTAGTCACTTCTGTTGCTCTGCATTGCTGCAATGCAATTATAAACCACCATGCCAAGGGGATTATAAAAGGAAGAGTTTATTTGAGCTTATGATTGGATGGTTCCAGGGAATTAAGAGTCCATTTTGTCGCTGGGGAGGCCTGGTGTCCGGGGTGCAGTAGAAGGAAAGTAGAAAGCTGAGGTTCACATCTTTCCAATGGCACAAGAAGCCCCGGAGGGGGGCAGCTGGAGACTGCAAGGCTTGTTGAACTCTGTAAGCCACCCCCCTTGTTGATGTACTCTTCAGCCTGGGCACTACCTTTTAAGGCCTCCCAAAAACCAGCGCCAACACTGGGGCAAAATGTGAATATTGAAGCCTTGTGGGGACCATTACATTCAAACCACCACATTTACCAAATAAAGAATTAAACCCTCTTGAAAGATAGAGGAAGAACATTTGGCAAGTGCCATAATCTCTTGTGGTGAAAATACTCAACATACTAACAATAGAAGAGAACTTGCTATCCCTATAAATGACAGCTGCATGTAAACATAGCAGTAAACCCTGCATTCAAAGATAAAATAGTGAGAACATTTCCCTGGTGGAATGAGACAAGGAAGTGTGTACTGTACTTCTAGAAAACGTTGTCCCTGAGTCTCTACCCAGCCACCTCTATCTCTATTTGCAGATATTATTACTTTGTATACAGAAGAATGTGAAGAACCTATAAAAAAATCCTGCTATAAACCAGGTAATTTTTAGGACACAAATCTATATGCAAATTTTAGTTGCATTCACTCTGAAAGTGAAATTAAGAAAGTACTCTCATTTACAATAACCTACACTAGAAAACATGGACATGATCTTACCAGGAAAAGCAAAATGTTACACACACCTTTAACCCCAGAACTAATAACACAGAGGCAGGCAGATCACTGTGAGATGAAGGCCAGCCTGGTTTACATGGTGAGTTCCAGGTTAGTTGAGGCTACAGGAAGACCCTGTCTCAAAAACAACAATGTACGATTGTTACAATGGAAACTACAAAACATTACTGTGATAAATTAAAAGAGACCTAAATAAAGATATCAGGTGTATTGGGTTGCAGAAATTTTATTGTTAAATTTACAATGATCAGGAAATTATCAAAAGTTCAATACATTATCCTGAAAATTCTATGGAAATGAAAGTAATGCAGTATAGTATCACTGTATCATGAGAAAGACTAAAAGTATAGGACTCATATTTTCATAGTCAATTCTTTCCAAAAGTTACTATAAAGCACCAATAGCCAAGATAGTTTAACACTAGCATAACAGGCATGTACTTATATATAGTTATGCTTATGTCTATAGTAACACAATATAAGCATAGTAAGATCAATAAAATAAAGCCTGGGGAGATAGGTCATTGATTAAGAGAACTTACTGCTCTTACAGAGGATCCAAGTTCAAATCTCATTGCCCAAGGTTGTTAGGCTAACAACTGCCTGTAATTCCAGCTTTAAACAATCTGTTGCCCTCTTCTAGCCTCCATGGGCACCTACATGCATGTGCCCAACATAAATAGTATTTTATTATGTATTTATTTGTATGTGTATGAGTGTTTCCTTTGCATTCATGTTAAGTGCATCCATACAATGCAATGCTAGCAGAAGCCAGAAGGAACTGATTCTCCTCTCAGCCTATGATGGTTGTTAGCTGGCATGTGGGTGCTAGAAACTGAACCCAGGTCCTCTGTGAGAGCAGTCAAAGCTCTTAACCAACAAGCCATCTCTCCAGCCTCTAAAACTGTTTTTTTAAATCAATATAATCAAACATTCAGAAAGAAATCAATGCATAGTCATTTGATTTTTGACCAGTTAGTAAAACAATTCAATAACTTACAAATTTTTTCAGCCAGTGGTGCTCAAAATACTGCATAGCTACAGAAAAAATAAGGGAAATATCTCATGCCTGGCATAAAAATGAAAGAGTAATTAAGATGTATCCATGAGTTGCAAACTCCTAGAAGGTATGTTTCATCACTGTGACTCTGACCTTGCATTAGAAAAAATGGTTTCTTGGATATGATACGTAAAACAAGAACCACCAAATCCATACAGAAGTAAATATATGAATGAATGAAAGTCAATAAGCAAGCAGGTGGGTGGGTGGACAGTTGAAGGGATGTACTGACAATAAAAATTATGCAAGGTAGGAAATGACATAGTAGCTAAAGGTGTTTGCCACACAAGTACAGCAGACTGAGTCTGATCCCCTGAAACCATGTAAAGATGGAAGAAGAAAAGCAACTCTCTAAAGCTCTCTGACCTTAACACATACTGTATAGCATGCACACCCACACAAATGTACATTATGATCACATATATCATTATAATAACAAATTTCTTAAAAATTAGAAAGATTGGAATAAGAGGGGCAAGTGGCCTCAACAACCAAAAGTCCCTTAGCTCTGGACACTTTCTAAAGACAATGAAAGTAGTGATTTACAATTGAAAAATTTAAAAAAAAAAAAAAAGCAAGATAAGAAAAAAAAAAGATTAAAGCTCGGGAATTGCCACCAAATCCCTGTGCTAATTAGTATTCAAGCAGAGTTGGGAATCCATGTCTCCAGACTTCAAATATAGAACTGTTTTTTGTTTTACCAAGTAAAAGAGACTTTATAGATGTTGAAAAGTTCATAAGAATGAATGCTACCAAGAGATGATAAAACTTTCTTTGCCCCAAAACTTTAAAAAAGTAGAGAATCCATTTTTCATTGCTGCCATAACAAATTATGTGCAATTAGTGGCTTAAAACATCATGAATGCATTATCTCACCATTTCTTCAGTGACTTAGTTCAGTCTTTGCTTAGATGCTTAAAAGGCTGAAATTGAGATGCTGGTTGGCTATGTTTCTAATAGCTGTAGGAATGAATCTGTTGTCAAATTCAAGGAAATTGTTAGCAGAATTCAGTTGTGTACAGTTATAAGACTGAGTTCCCATGTCGTTGTCCTCAGCTCCTTCACTCTGAATGCCCTTGCACCCCTTGCTAAGGTTCATTTTCCCCATGTTCACAGGCATTGATGCATGTCCTCAAACTTTCAAACTTCAGACTCTGGTGCTCCCTTCTGCCTTGTTGCTCCTGTCTTCCTCTTCTGTTTTCAATGGTGTGTCTGATTGTATTTGACCACTTCCAGGATAATCAAATCTAAGGCCAGCTGATTGGTGACCTTACTTACATCCGCGAAGTCCCTTCACAGCAGTACTACGTCTAATTTAATAACTAGAGGGTAGGAGTCTTGCCAAAGGTGCTCTAAACTTCTGCCAGCCAGGATCAGGTGTATACTAATTTGCGTCTCTTGTTCCTTACACCACATTTCATGAAGTTGATCAAATTTTATAAAAGGAGTTTTAATTACTATTAATTTTTTTTACTAAATTGCAGGATGTGGAAAATCCAAGTATGTATTCATAACACTTCCTTGATATCAAAACATAAAAATGACACCTATTGGGTTTTTTCCAATAATTCAATTGGTAAAATTCTCCATTATCATATTTAACAGTATTTTAATTTAATTAGCATTTGATTATCATTCAAAAATACACCTTTTGAAATGTCTATTATATTGATTTTGATTGTCATGTGATACTACTTGGTTTTATGTGTTTCCATTGAGGATGATAGTTCTTTACTTGTGGCTAAGTTAATGTGTAGAATATTTATCCATATAACTTAATAAGTAAACAAGTCACTTGTCCTTACAGATAAAATTCCTACCAAAACAAAGCAAATGATACAGAGAAAATTTCTATGTTCGATAAAGAATCAGAGCATGAATCATGCTTTGATCTCATATTTACTTTAAGATATTTGACAGATTGATTATTAAGATTAAATAGTGAAATTCCATCAATGCAATATCAGTTAATTTATATATCTAAGCTGTCAGCTACAATTCCTCATTGACATATAAATCAATTTGAAATAAAATAAATGAAAAAAGAAGCACATATTATATTATCCAATATGCAATAAATGTCAAGTTTATTGAGTAACTATGAAAAGATCTTAGAGTTTATTTTCTACAAATGCATAAGCATAGACAGTGTGCACATACACACATTATTAGCTTCACGGGCAGAATTTATGGTAGAAATGAAAGCTTCACACAAAATACTATTTGAGGCAGAGGAATTGTTAAGCTCTACGTATGTATGTCCTTGTACTCTTAACGATAACTCCATCCTCCATCTCTCACTCCTCAGACAATGGCTCACACAAGACTGTCAACTAGGAAGGACTTTGGGTACAAGACAGGAATAAGAGAAGGAAATGGTAGCAATGAGAAAATCTGTAACTTCTGTGTGATCAGTAACTTTATAGCCTAATCTTCATTTTCAGAAATAATGCACTGAAATTCTACCACAGTAACACGTCTTATTTTTAAATTTATTTTAAATTTATTTTAATTTATTTTTAAATCTTATTTTAAATTTATTCTAAGAAAGAGGTTGGATTCTTGAAGTCATCCCCCTTAGTCATTTTTCCTCCTGTAGCTTCACATACTCATGATAAACTCCAGTCAAAAATTAATTGGTGAAGGGGCTGAAGAGATGGCCTAGTGGTTAAGAACACCAATGCTCTTGCAGAGGACCCGGGTTTGATCCCCAACACCTACATGGCGGCTGAGAACCGTCTTTGACTCCAGCTCCAGGGGAAGCCGACACCCTCTTCTGACCTCTGCTGCATTGCACGACACGGGTGCACAAACCTACATGCAGACAGTACATTCATACACACAAAGAATAAATTTAAAAAATTTTTAAAAAAATTTAAAAATTTTAATTGGTGAAAAATTTCAAAATGATAAATTGTTCCTTGGCAAAACTGGATCCTTGTTGAATACGTCACATTAAATATGCACAAATCGAACTCACCGTGTCCCTCCCCTCCCCTCCACCCTTCCAGAATGTCCCATTTCAGTCACGTTTTCTGATGCAATTTTCTGTTGTTCTTTTTACTATGCATCCCTCTCACAAGAAATATTATAAACTGGTGTTTTGGTACTAGCATCCGATATGAGAGATACCACTTTATGTTGTTTGTTTTCTGGGACGTGTTACTTCACTTAAACATGATGTTCTTCTCGCTCCATCCATTTGCCTGATAAAGTTCATGATGTTGTCTTTCTTTACCGCTGCTAGATTTCCATTTTTGTACATGTACCACATTTTCTCTATCCATTCGTCAGTAGGGGCATTTGGGTTGATTCAGGTTTTTTGCTATTGTGAACAGAGCGGCAATAAATATAGCTGTGGATTGTATTTCTGCAGTAAGATGAGTCTTGTGGGTATATACCCAGGATGGTATGACTGGGTCAATGGCAGGTCATCTTTTGAGTGTTTAAGGGTTCTACACTGTTTTCCATAAGTGCTTGCACAAGTTTACATTCCCACCAGCCACGAATGGAGTGTTCCCTTTCCCCACACCCTCTCCAGCACTTGGCATCATTTGTTTTCTGATCCTAACCAGTCTTACTGGAGTAAATGGTATCTTAAAGTGGTTTTAATTTCATTCCTTAATTATTAGTGATGTTGAACACTTCCTTAGGTGTTTCTCAGCCTCTCTATGGCTCTTGTGAAGTCTCTGTTCCGATCTTTGCTCCATCTTCTGAGTGATTCATTTGTTTTCTTTCTTCTTTGTTTTTGAGTAGCTTGTTACTCTGGAGACTGTGTTTGTTTCTCATCCACCTGTGCTCCTTTTCTAAGCCTAGGAAACAATCTGCAGAAGAGGGGGCGTGGTAGAATGTAAGGGCTATGATGTTGGGGTGAATGTGAATTGAAACTACAACAAATATGACTGGACATTCATTTGATCAACTTGATTGAACATACAGCCCCCCCCCCCCGCCTGGTGGTGGGGCCCAGAGCTCTGTGTGGTTTGGGCACAAATGTCGTAATTGGTTTACATGAAGGATGCTTGTACTCACCGATTATCACTACTGTTAAAAAAATGAACAACAAACAAAACAAAACAAAAAAACAGAGAAAAGAGCAGAAAAGTTATGGCAGACTGCATGATCTGGGATGGGTGGGGTTGGGTGGGGGAAAGGAAGGGGATATAGCCTGAACTGAATTGGAAAAATGATGTATGAATACACAAAACATCAATAAAAAAAGAGAAAAAAAAAGTAAAAAATAAAATAAAAATAAATAAATTGTTCCTATGTTTAACAAACAATATTTGTTAAAGTATATATGGTGATTAGTGTTCTAAACTTGGCAAAATATAGAATCACTTCAGAGAAGTGAAACGATGTCTGGGAGATTATCTCGATTATCTTAACTGAGGGAGAAAGACCGCCCTAAACGTTAGTGGCATCATCTGATGGGATGAGTCCTAGACTGCACAGAAAAGAGAGGGGGATCTTAGCACCAGCATGCACTGCTCTCTTCTTCTTCTGACTGTGGGCATAATTCAACCAGCTATTCCAGGGTCCTGCTGCCTTGACTTCCCGACCACAACTAAGTCTTAAACTGCAAACTAAAATAAACCATTTCTCTATTAAGTTGCTTTTGACAGTGTATTTTATCACAGTAACAGGAAAAGACACTAAGATTATATAAGATTCCATTTTATTATTAATTGCTAATCTAAATTATGTGTATGTGGGAAACGCATATTACCGAGGGAGTCTCAGACAACTGGCGTGGGGTTAAGATGCAGTATGCAGAAGTGTATATTGCTAAAACTCTGATAGAAAGGCTTCTGGCTAGGAACCCAGGACAGGAGACTGGGAAATCCAGCTGTGTCGCAAAGAAAGAATTCTAGAAAGAAGAGAGCAAGAATAGGGGGCGGCCCATGGTCTATGAAAAACAAATGAAAGCCAGGAAACTAGAAAGGGGGATTTGGGAGAGGTAAATGTTAAGGGTGAAGAAAATAGATAAAAGGAAAGTTGAGAAATTGAATTATGGGAGTAGAGAGGCATGAACAGGAAGGAGCATGGAAGTATGGGAAAATTAAAGGGTTGGTAAGAGGGTCAACCCAATGGAAGAGTATGTGGAAAAGCTATACGAAAACATATGATCCAGTCCAAAGACATAATTGGAGGGCCAAAAGAATAGATGTAACATGAAAGCATTGGACAGTACTGGAGGTTAAAGGATGGAACAGGGGTAGTGGATGGGGATGAAGGAAAGGAGGAGGTAGTAAGTGGGACAACCAAAACTAAGGCTGTATGGGAATACTTATGAAGACACAAGAAATACAGGGGTTATTTCAAAATACAACTTTACAAATCAGTTCTAACAGAGGTAGTGTGCATAGGTGGACATGGCTCCTCCCAGGGGACATGGCTTATTAAAGGAATATTGCAATGCAGAGTATGGGATACCTCCTTACAAGTCCTTGGTCAGAGAGGCCCAGAAGCACCCAAAACACCACTAGTGAGGACATCACATTTTTGGCTAGGAGATATAAGGAAGTCAATCTCAAATCAAGCAAGAAACTTCCTCCTCATTGGCTAGTTTTTCCAGTGCAGGAAGATGCCATCCAGGCTACTGAGAAAGACATCAGTGGTCTAACCCAGAGCTGGGTCTGTATGCTATAATACTGACGTGCCAGGGAAGAAACATCCACTGGTGTGATGGCGGTAGCATGATTATGATGGTGTAGCTGGCTGATATCTGATTGGATCTGAGCCCTTCTTCCCATGCAGGGGTTTCATTGCTGGCACAGCAATCTCAGTTAAAATCCCATGGCTGGGAAGGTTATAGAGTCTAAGGCAGAACGTGGTATTGTTATTTTACTAAATTGTCATGTGTATTGTGAAACTGTCTTCTTTTTTTCCTACTACTCAGGCTGCATTTTCTCCCTCTACTCTCCTAAAGAAGAGAAGAACGATCCTCAATGGCAAGTGGTAGTTGCAGTAAAGCAACACCAAGAGCCGGCTTCATGCTCAGGAGAGAATGCTACGTCTCCTCATGGTTTCTGGTAATCTACACAGAGAAACTTCTCTAGTAACATACTGTAGAAATGATCCTTGAAAGTATAGTTTTGAAACTATCTTCTAAATATATGTGCCCATAGACCTGGACAGCTCTGAACATTGACTAGAAAAGCTTCTTTTTCCAGCAGGCAAAAGTCAATTCAGAGACTCTTAACTGGTCAAAATCTCAGAAAAGGAGAACGAGAGTGCTAGGACTAAGTAGGCCCTCTTTACCCACCTCCCAAGCATCCCACGTGGACAGTGGAGAGGAATGCTGTGAAGTGCTGTCCACCAGACATGCCATGGACGTAGCCCTTATGAACCCACAGCGAGTGGGACCTGTCCAAGGCCAGGCCAGCCACGATTCCAGCAGAGATGAGGGAGGTGGTCTCCAGGTGCCACCCCTTCCTGAAAAGCTCTGGGCATTTGATAGCTGCTCTGGGTGAGACAGACTCCTTCCCCATCTGGGTATGGCCATTGTTAAGTTCCCACATGCCACAGGATGGCTTCACACATATGCACTTACAGGCAGCACTAATTGGTCTTAGTGCAGAATAAAAAATCAAATGAAGTTGGGAGATTACTTGGTGATACAGGAGGGAGTAAAGGCGAATGGGGAGTGGATCTAATCATATTCCATTGTGTACACCTTTGAAATCCTGAAGTATTAAAAATTATGATAAAAATTGTAGTCAAGTCTATGGCTAAAATGCCAACCTGAAGATATATAAAATATTTCCATCAGCTATGACTGAAAATCTGCTTCGATAATTAAACTGCTGTCCACAAAAACAAGACAGTATGGAAACTGAATCAATGGAAATTAATCATCACTACCACTTTCTGAAAAACAAAAATGAGAATACAGCATTGGAAATCTCTGTACTATCAATATATTTTTGATGATTTCATATATGAGTATCATTCATTTGCATCATGCTTTACATCATTTGCATGCAACCCTCTCCCCTTCCAACTCCTCCCTCTCTATTCTTCCTCTCAGATGCATGACCACTTCTTCTATAAATATTGTTTCCTAGGCAACTGATGTGGTCATTTTGAAGGTCTTCTTTCAGATACCACTGTGGTTCTGATTTTATGGTGCAGCATCCGGTACATCTGTAAGACACTATCTAGCAGAAATCATACTGGTTCTTCCCTTCCTCTACGTTCCTGAGCTTAGGGTTGTATTGGAGATCCTCCACTGACGCTAGACTCTCCAATGTCATTCTGACCAGTTCTGGATCTCTATAGCAGCCCCTATCTATTGCAAAAAAGATTATTTGAGGAGGGATGAGAGCTGTGCTTACCTGTGAGTATAAAGATCAATATTTAGATTACAGTTTGAAGCCATATATATTCATTTAAGAAATTGGTAGTAGTAGGTTCTCCTCTAAGACCTATGATCTCTCCATCCATGAGTATTTAGCTAGTTTTACAGTACCAGGCATGTGTTCCCTTAAATTGAAGGAGTATTAAGTCCAATTAAAGCAGCTGGTGGCTACCCCCAAGATGTAAGTTCACTTGCACCATTGGAGATATCTTTCAAGGCTGGCTATTACTTTGTTTGAGACTTAACACCTAAGTAGTACTATTGATTAATGTTCTCTCTTAGTAGCTTGCATAGCACCATCTGAACCTATGAGAAGTAGAGTTCAGGAAGGAGGCTTCCAGATCAATACCAGTTAGATTCCTTCTAAGTCTTATCAGTATTTTTAATGCCTGAGAAATAATTTATAATTATTTAGCAAAGAATCAGGGCAATGAGATCATGTTATAAAAAAGGCAATAAACAGACCGGGCATGGTGGTGCATGCCTTTAATCCTAGCACTTGGGAGGCAGAGGCAGGCAGATCTCTGTGAGTTCAAAACCAGCCTGGTCTACATAGAGAGCTCCAGGCCAGCTGGGACTAAATGGGAGACCCCATCTCAAAAATACCAAAAAAAGAAAAAAAGGCAATAAACAGATGGCAACTCTGAGAAGATGCAGACCTCAAAACTGTATCATAAATATGTATATTTAAGGTAAGACAACATTTATAATAAATAAAAGATAATAGAAAGTTGATGCAATTTAAGATGAACCAGAAGAAATTTTATAATTAAAAATTTAATATTTGGATATTACATTTGGATGATTTTAGTAATACAATAACGATGAAAAGAATAATATAAATAATCACAAAACTTGAAATTAGATTGATGGAAATCATCCAATATCAAGAAGGGAGAAAACAAAATCATCTTACAATGTTAGACTTGTTAATTATTGTGTTGATAACTGGAGCATAAGAAGGAAAGGAGAAAGAAAACATGTCTGAATAGACAATAAATGAACTTTTCCACAACTGGCCAAAATGCATTTCATATTCAAGAAGCCTCACTATTACAAGTAAAATATAATTTTAGAATCTCATAACCAAGCAGTCAACATGAGATTTATAAACCATCAAAACAACAAATATGAGTTACAGAAATAAAATAATTTGAGTCAGTAAATGTCAACATCAAAAACTATATCATACAGAACAAAGTGAAATAGTATCTGTAAAGCATTAATAGAAAAAAGAATAAAAATTTTATATCTACTAACAATGTATTTTAAGAATGAACACAAAACAAAAACATTTCCAGAAGAGTAAACAAAAGCAATTTATCAACAGAAGTATAAGACATGCTAAAGGCAATTTATCAAGCTGAAAGTGATACAAACTGAGATACACAGAAAGAATGAAAACTACTATAAATAGACCAATCAGGCTATATATTCCAATAATTCAGTGGTGACACTTTTATCATGGGGACAATATAGATACTGTCTGTCAAGTTGGACATAAGGCCTGCTCAGTACAAAAGAACTCATGCCTGGTACTGCAAACCTAGACTACCTATAGCTGCTGGAAAGCCACAAACCCCAGAGGAGAATCTACTACTGCTCCTACACTTATATGATTTCTAACTGGATTTTAAATACTGTACAGATCAGTGTAAGTATCAAAGAAGTTTCTTTTGCAGCAGATAGAGCTACTACAGACATTCACAATGGTTAAAATGCACAGAACAATTATTGATAATAGAGTGGCCAGCCCTAATTGGTATATCTATACAGCAACCCCTATACCTAGGCCTTGGGGAAACAATTTGAAAGAAGGGACAGAAATAGTACAAGAGCCAGAGGACCAGGTTGCCTGTTGCTGGATAGTGTCTTTTAGACCTGTCAATGGTGCTACACCCATGGACTCTCAATAGCATGGCTGCCTAAACTAGACATGCACATGATCATATCGGTTGACATGCCAATGGAGATGCAGAAACGTCATAAGGCCACAAAGTTAATGAAAACTGTAGGCAGTAAGTGGGGCTGAGGGAGAGTCTGTGTTCTCCAGTGACGAAAGCTGTGATTGTTATCCAACCCATGGGTCAGCCCTAAATATAAGTACATAAAAGCAACACTAAATGGTCTCAGTAGGTTATGTTTGTGTATATGTGTCTTTATGTGACAATAATAATTATAGAAGAGGTCGAAGGAGAAGGGGAACATGGGAGAGTGGAGAGCAGGGAGGAAGGTAAACCCAGTAATTGTGCAATTCATACACTAAAATACTAAAGTGTTCAACATCACTAATAATTAAGGAAATGCAAATTAAAACCACTTTTAGATTTCCTCTTACCCAGGTAAGACTAGCTATGATCAAAAAACAAATGATACCAAATGCTGGAGAGGCTGTGGGGGTAAAAGAACACTCATTCACTGCTGGTGGGAATGCAAACTTGTACAACCCCTATGGAAAGCAGTTTAGGGAATACTTAAAAGACTCAAAATGAACCTAACACATGACCCAGTCATACCAATCCTGGGTATATGCCCAAAAGATTTATCCTATTGCAGAGATATGTGCACATCCATGTTTACTGCCACTCTTTTCATAATAGGGAAGAGCTGGAAGCAACCCAAGTATCCCCCAACTGAAAAATGGATACAGAAAATGTGGTATATCTCCACACTGGAATTCTATGTAGCGGTAAAAAAGACAGCATCATGAAATTTGCAGGTAAATGGATGGAACTAGAAGCCATGGTAAGTGAAGTTACACAGTCACAGAAAAACAAATGATGTATGGGGTGCCTCATTTGTTTATCTTAGCATCAAATCCTTATATACTCTCTATTGGTATATGGATCAAGTGTACATGTGCATATTTTGGAGTAATATAAAATCAAAGGGAACAACGACAAAAGATTTGTTAACAAAGGCCAGTACAGGAAGATCAACACAGGATGCAGTGCTTACTGGACCTCATTTGGGTGACCATGGGAAGGGAAGACCCCAGTGTGGAGCACAAGGGCAGGATTGATGGTTGTTTGGGCTTGCCAAGGAGGAGCCTTCAAACACTTCCTTGAGGAAAAAATGACATCTTTTAGCCTAAAAAAAGAAAATAAAGGAAAAGAAAATCCTCCAATTCAGGCGATATGTATATGTATGTACATATTTATGTATGTGTGTGTGTGTGTATATATATATATATATGCATGTATATATGTATGTGGATAGAGAGAGGGAGAGAGAGAGAGAGAGAGAGAGAGAGAGAGAGAGAGAGAAGCAATAAAAGTTGGAGAGAAGAGCAACAAAAGAACTGGAAGAAGACTGACAGAAAGAGTGAAGTTCTCCCCAAAACAATAAGCCTCTGCTCTGAAAAAAACTCTGGAAAGACTCAGAGGAAGATGCAAGACATGTATGATATGAACTCAGATGGGGTGGGGGGCATGGAAACAGAAATGACCCTAATTGGATTGAGAAATGATGGAGATGGATGAAAAAGTTTAATAACAATAAAAATATTTTTAAAGGGTAAAAAAGAACTATAGAAAAAAAAAAGACTTGTTCAAAGATCTGACCAAAACAGTAAACTACATTGAAAAAATTAAAAAAAAAAAAAGACCAAGAAGCTGGGCATGGTGGCACACACCTTTAATCCCAGCAACTCAGAGAGGCAGAGGCAGGTGGAATTCTGGGAGTTCAAGGCATAACCCTAGTTTTCAGAGCAAGCTCCAGGCCATCTGGACTAAAGGAGACCCTGTTCAAAAAATATCAAAAAAAAAAAAAAAAAAACAAAAGACTAAAAGAAAAAGATGCAAGGCAGGACTTACCATGTATGGCAGAATAAATGCAGGAGCTCTGGTGAGGCAGAGGGCTTGGATGGGAAAATGGCTTTATATTTGATTGGGAAATGTATGAGATGTACAAAAGCTAAATATATTTTTTAATTTAAATAAAAAGAAAAATATAAATACAGAATATGAAAAAGAACTATTTTAATGCTTTCTAAAAGAGAAAAAAATGATTTGTTATTAATGTAACATATACATATTACAGCTGCAACACCACAGGAAAAAATAAAGTAGTGGACACCGTTTAATATATACATGCTTCATAATAGTTTAGACTATGAATGTAAGATAAGAACTGACTTTAGGGGGGCTGGAGAGATGGCTCAGAGGTTAAGAGCACTGACTGCTCTTGCAGAGGACCCGGGTTTGATTCCCAACACCCACATGGCGGCTAAAAAACGTCTTTAACTCCAGTTCCAGGGGTATCCGACGCCCTCTTCTGATCTCCGCGGCATTGCGCGACATGGGTGCACCAACCTACATGCAGACAGTACACTCATACACATAAAAAGTAATAAATAAATTTTAAAAAAGAACTAACTTTATAACAAATGTAAGAATTGATCATGATAACAAGAGTTCTAGTATTGTGATTTAAAGACAGGGATTCCCAAATATAAAAATAATAATATGTATCATGGAGATAAGTGTTCGCTTTACAAACAAGTTGTTCTTCATTTTGATGGCTTATGCATTTTAGATTTATAGTGATTATGTATCTTAAAAGCATCTATAGTTTTTTAATACCATTTGCATTCCAGAATTGAAACTCATATTCTTTTCCAAAATCATAGTCATTGTAAAAATGTACTTGAATATGTTGTAGTGATATTGTTTTAATCCAATTACAATGCTGTATGCTTTTATTAAATCAATGCCACCCTTTAATATCTTCCCCTAAAGTTTTCTACATTTAAAATACTGACAAGATTAGTTTTTTAGAGTCCGAACAGATGTTCATGCTGAATACTCAAAGTATTGGTTACATGATCAAATAACTTATTTTGTAGCACTAGCAAATTATTTCAAGAATAAGTTCATGGGGCTGGAGAGATGGTCTAGTGGTTAAGAGCACTTGCAGAGGACCCAGGTTCGATTCCCAGCATCCACATGGCGGCTGAGAACCATCTTTAACTCCAGTTCCAGGGGAATCTGAGAACCGTCTTTAACTCCAGTTCCAGGGGAACCCGACGCCTTCTTCTCAGCTGCATTGCATGCAGACAGTACATTCATACACAAACCTGCATGCAGACAGTACATTCGTACACATACAAAAAATAAATAAAATTTTAAAAAAGAGTAAGTTCATAAAAAGTTTTACTAATAATTATGAAACAAGTATTATGAAATAGAAACAAGAGTCCAAGACTAGAAATATTATCAAAGAGTTCACATCTAAAGACAGAACAGTTAGATACTTAAAATTATTAATAGGAAATACTCTTTAATAGTAATTGTATTTATAAAAAGATTCTTGACTATTATTAAAATCATCAACCCTCAGTTATGCCATGAGATAGCTTGCGTCTTTTCTTGTGGCATCTCATTTTGCAGTGGGGGAAGCTAAGCCTGTGAAACTAACTTGTGCCAGGCTCAAGATTCCAACAAATCTAACCTGAGAGCAAGGAGTTTTAAACCAACCCATATGATACAATTAAAAGCTGTAGGTCTGTGTGACATCATGTTTATGTAACCGGACCTCATTTTATCTCCTCACTAGGCTATCAAAATATAAACATGGAAAAAATAATAAGAAAAAAGGAGATAGAGAAGCAAAAACAAGAGGAGAGCAATGTGAGGCAAGAATGTCCTAGATGACCTGACTCAAGCTGAGGAGGGGAGTATGAGTGTGTGGAATAACAAAAAAAGTAAGACCAGTGAAAAGATGAGAAAATAGCATCAGTGAATAAGGCTGGGGTGAATATATGCACAGTATGGAAAACCTGATGTGTGGAAGAAAAGGGGGAAGAGTAACAAAATGGAAACTTCATAAATCAGTTATTTGTAAGGCATACAATGAATAAAAATCAGCAACAAAATCAGTGTCACAATTTGATGTAATTAAACCATAATAATGTTTCCTGGGGCTGGAGAGATAGCCTAGCAGTTAAGAGCACCAACTGCTCTTGCAGAGGACCTGGGTTCAATCCCCAGCACCCACATGGCGGCTGAGAACCGTCTGTAACTCTAATTCCAGGAGAACTCCAGTTTCAGGGAAATCTGAGACCCTCTTCTGACCTCCCTGGCATTGCACGCCACGGGTGCACAAACCTACATGCAGACAGTACATTCATACACATACAAAAATAAATAAAATTAAAAGAAAAAAATTAAAAAAATAATGTTTCCTTTATTGCAGTTAGTTATTGGTCCTATTGCAAAACTGGTTTTTATTGTAATAAAGTTGGTTTCTTATGCGGGCTGGAGAGATGGTTCAGCAGTTAAAATCACTGGCTGCTCTTGCAGATTCCACATGGCAGATATCAACCTTCTGTAGCTCTGGTTCCGGATCCAGGAGATCCAATGCCCTCTTCTGACCTCTGCATGCATTGCAAAACATGAGTGCACTTACACACATGCAAGCAATACCCTTGTATGCATAAAATAAAAATTTAAATTTACTAAATAAATAATAAATTAACAATAAATTAATAATAAATTTTAAGTGGCTTCTTCTTAACAATTATTAAAGTGTCTAAACAAAAGTATTTTGCAACATAGCCAAATAGAATAGGAAACTGCATCCTGCTTATTTAAAAATTAATGTTAATATACCTAAAATCATTCACAAGTATGAACATTTCCCCTTTTCGAGTGTCAGACAGTCTATGACAAGTTTTAACAATGTCTCAGTTCCTAAGTGCATCCTATGAATTTAGCATAGTTATTTTCCATCTTAATGTTCAGAGAACTAAGAAAAGAAAAACATCTTGAGAATGGAGGTCCCAATACAAGCCTCATGTCTAAAATGTTTGCAAATATCAAGAAATTTAGTAGGCAAACTATAAGTGATTGCTTGCTTTCAGTGATTGCATCGCAATACTCATTATTGAATATGTTGTTGTATTTATTTAAGAGAAATGTGTGCCCACATTTTATATTGTGTGGAAGCCTGACATTGCAGGCCTATATAGAGCAGAATTCTGCTCATTTTAATTTAAATCATTCACCTGGCATTCAATATTGAATGAATGAATTTTTATAGTGAACAAAAAAGAAATGAATGAAAGTCTGGCCCCAGAGACATATCAACAGCTAGAGACCAGTCTAAGAGTCTTTCTAGTAAGCTGTTGATGACTTGGATGAATTAATTTCAAGTAAAGTGAAGCCTGAGAAACTTGGAAGGAAGCTGTGTCTTAGATAGGGTAAAGAGGCTAAGACAGTATCTCTGTTTTAAAACAGAACACTGCCCAGCTGATAAGACAGCAAATGGCCACCTAGCCCTGGAGCCCCTTGTTCCAAGGTTAACTATCTCGGTCAACAAGCTTCAAGTTGCTGTTTACCTCTCACAGGTCCTTTGGGTAAAGCCTCTCCCAACTTCTCTGTAATAAGATTGCATCCTCCTTTTTTCAACTTTCTATTGGAATGTTGTTCCTGTGGAGCTTGCCAAAGGCCGCCAACTTTTTGTCTATATAAACCTGAGGTCTTGGGAAAATAAACTGATGTTCTGAAAGACTCAGTCATGCCAGGAGTGAGTCATTGTCACCCTGCATGGTTCAAATCTTGGCTCCCAGGAATGAGGTGCTAGTTGCAAATAGTGGAAACCTTCTGCAGTAATCCTGATTAAACAAGTGTCATTAGACAGATTTGAAACCATTCCACTAAAATAAAAATAGAAATAAATGGATTTGAACATATAATCTGCTTGCATTATCATCTTTATGTGTATAATTTCCTTAAAGTTGCAAAACAGCTAGCAACATACCAATTGTCAGCTAAGGGAAACAGCTAGGGACCCAGGATTCCAATAACAAAAATTTGATGTGTTAATTTTAGAACCAGAAATATTTTTAAATGATTAAATATTACATAAAGTTCGTGTGTGTGTCTGTGTGTCTGTGTGTCTGTGTGTGTGTGTGTGTGTGTGTGTGTGTGTGTGTGTAAGCAATGATCCTACTTCCCTAATCATATACAAAGGACAGAAGGGATGAACCAATAAAGAAATGAAGGAAACAGCCAGGTGTGGTGATATGTGCCTTAGTCCCAGGACTGAGGCAGGGCCAGGAAGATCTCTGAGATGGAGGACAGCCTGGTCTACATAGCAAGTTCCAGGCCATGGAAAAAAAAAGCCAAAAAAGAAGAAGGAAAGAAAGAAAGAAAGAAAGAAAGAAAGAAAGAAAGAAAGAAAGAAAGGAAGGAAGGAAGGAAGGAAGGAAGGAAGGAAGGAAGGAAGGAAGGAAGGAAGGAAGGAAGGAAGGAAGGAAAGAAGGAAGGAAGGAAGGAAGGAAGAAAGAAAGAAAGAAAGAAAGAAAGAAAGAAAGAAAGAAAGAAAGAAAGAAAGAAAGAAAGAAAGAAAGAAAGAAAGAAAGAAAGAGAAAGAAAGAGAAAAGGAAAATAGTAGGCTTGAACATGTAAATTAGTTTAGCCATGATGGAAATCTGTAATGAAATTCCACAAAAAAACTAAAAATAGAACTGAACTATTATACAGCTATACTACTCCTAGATATATACTACAAAGACTAGAAATCAGATTACTGTAAATACTCACACATCCATGTTTATCATGACACTGTTAACAATAGTGAAGCTATAGAATCAGCCTGGGCACTCAGGAACTGGTGAATGAATAAAGAAATGTGTGTACATGCACATTGGAATTTTACTCATCCACAAAGAGGAGGAGGAGGAGGAGAAGGAGGAGAGGAGGAGAGGAGGAAGAGGAGGGGGAGAAGGAGGAGGAGGAGGAGGAAGAGGAGGAAGATGAGATCTCATATTCAGGAGAATGGGTGGAATTTGTGGTATCCTGTTAAGTGTAATGAGCTATATGCACAAAGACAAGTCAACCATGTTTTCAGTCACATGAGGAATTTAGAGGGACAAAGACATCATGAAAGAAATGGGGGAAGGGAAAAAGGTGTACAAGAAGGGATAATAGAATTGGTAGACATGATCAATTTGCAGTATTTGATGTAAGAAAATGTCAAAATGAAATCAATTATGCATTCATTAAATGTAAGCCATTTGTATATGATAATAAAACAATGGTGTATGCTACAAATATATTATAGAACTTTAAGAAGCAGTTCAAAGCATTTACCAGACATATTGCCATTATGATCACTGAAGGGAGGCAAAGAACCAGTCATCCCACAGCTTCTTGTCCAACCAGGCTGCAGACTCTGATCCTTTGTCATACTGCAGAGCCCATCCTCAAAGTCACATCTTTCATAATTCAGGCCTAATGAGCAACAAAAAGAAGTTACTTGTTATATTTACTTTGTCTTTGTACTAAATAAGATGCCACAAAAATTAACAAAAGGGTTGTTTTTAATAGCTTCGACTCTCTTTTTTTTTTTTTTTTTTTGAGACAGAGTCTTTCTGGAGCTCCAGCTGGCCTGGAACTCGGTATGTAGACCAGGCTGGTCTTGAACTCACAAAGATCCACCTGGCTCTCCCTCCCAAATTCTGGTATTAGAGACATGTGCTACCACACCCAACTTGAGTACAAAGCTTTTGCACATGACCTTCTAAAAGATACCAACATACAAAACGTGCAGTGATCCAAAAGGAAAGAGTGTTATGCAGAGTCATAGGACTTGGGATCTAGTCTGGATTTAACCTCCCATTTACTGAGTGGCTTTACTAAATGGTCCAGCCCACACTGAGCCCTTTCACTCACTTGTAAGATTACAATAGCATCCTGGCAAGTCAACCTTAAGTAACTACTGCAAATATCTAATAGTATTGTGTATATAAAATATTTTAAAACTTCCAGGTGCCATATAATATAAGGATTACTATTATATTCACATTGGCAGCTAAATCTTGACCTTTCTTCTCCAAAATGACATGATAATTTCAGGTTTTGGTAGAGCAATGATGAAAGTCAGCCTTCTGTGGGATATACTCCTAGAGGTAAGCCCAACACCGCTCTGCTGAACCCAAGCGCTGGTATACTTATAGGTGCTTCTGTCATGCCAGAGACAATTCCACATTCCCTACCCACCACCAACCTTTTGATACAGCAATTTTAAAAGTTTCGAAGAGGCAGAAGGATGTGAGCAATTGTTTTTTTCATAAATATCAAGGAGGCATTATTCTTTATTCTATTAACCTGTATCCTCAAACATCACATTCCAAAATTAAATGGTCTCAATTGGAAATAATCCCACCCTAATTTGTAGGCCTTAAAAATAATGCAGTTTCAACAACTAGATGCTCTCAAATACCCATGTCCTGTGTTATAGGCTTTTATACTGCTGTAGACTATTCTTTGATGAGTAACTTTCTTCCCTAGTTAATGAACCAGAGTGGGAGTAAATATGCTGGCTACTAGACAGCATCAGTTCACAAAAACATTATTTTTATGTAATCACTTTTCCAGACAAAAATATGATTTAGTTAGCCCTTATATCTAGTGGGTTTTCTTTTTTTAATGGGTTTTCTTGATATCTTCCATGAGAATTATAAGCCTATCATAAAGTACATAAATGGACTGAAAGACAAAAACCATATGGTCATCTCAATTGATGCAGAAAAAGCCTTCGACAAAATCCAGCATGCCTTCCTGTTTAAAGTCCTAAAGGGAATTAGACTGGAGAGAACAGTTCTCAATATAATCAAAGCCATATATAAGAAACCTGCAGCCAACATCATCCTAAATGAGGAAAAATTAGGAGCATTCCCCTAAAGTCAGGAACTCAGCAAGGCTGCCCCTTATTTCCACTCCTTTTCAATATAGTGCTTGAAACACTTGCTAGAACAATAAGAAAAGGAAGGAAA
Organism: Rhizomys pruinosus; assembly: GCA_009823505.1. Lineage (NCBI taxonomy): Eukaryota > Metazoa > Chordata > Mammalia > Rodentia > Spalacidae > Rhizomys > Rhizomys pruinosus. Next base: position 21,424 of record VZQC01008874.1, read on the forward strand.
TTAAAGGAGTATTAATTGGAAAAGAGGAAGTCAAGCTATCCCTTTTTGCAGATGATATGATAGTTTACCTAAGGAATGCTAAAAACTCCACCATAAAACTCCTAGAATGATTGGGAGTATTAGTAAAGTGGCAGGATACAAAATTAACCTAGAAAAATCAGCAGACTTTCTTTACATCAACAACAAGCAACTGGAGAAGGAATATAAGGGGAGCTTCCCATTCATAATAGCCTCCAAAAAATAATAAAATACTTAGTATCAAACCTAACCCAATGCACCAAAGAACTCTACAACAAAAATTTTAAACCCCTGAAGGAGATTGAAGAAGACACCAGAAGATGGAAGGACCTCCCGTGCTCATGGATTGGAAGAATTAATATAGTAAAAATGTCCACCCTACCTAAAGTAATATTCAATGCAATCCCAATTAAAATCCCCATGAGTTTCTTCACAGACTGAGACAAAAACATTCTTAAATTCATATGGAAAACCAAAGGACCCCGAAGAGCCAAAGCAAACCTGAGCAAAAAGAGCAATACAGGGAGGATCACTATACCAGACTTCCAACTATATTGCAGGGCTATAGTCATAAAAACAGACTGGTATTGGCATAAAAAAGGGCCTGTAGACCAATGGAACAAAATTGAAGATCCAAACTTGAACACATACAATTTTAGCTACCTCATATTTGACAAAGGGACCAAGAAGACTCAATGGAGGAAACACAGTATCTTCCACAAATGGTGGTGGCAAAACTGGATCACCACTTGTAGAACATTAAAATTAAAACCCTACCTCTCACCCTGTACAAAAATCAACTCCAAATGGATCAAAGACTTAAATGTGAAACCAAAACTCAGAAGATGATAGAAGAAAATGTTGATAGTAAGACATAGCCATAGGAAAACACTTTCTAAATCAGACAGCAGCTGGGCAGGAAATAAGGTCAACATTTGACAGGTGGAATCTCAGTAAACTCAAAAGCTTCTGTACAGCAAAGGAAACAATCAAAGAAGTGAGGAAAAAACCCACAGAGTAGGAGGAACCTTCACCATGATACATCTTACATAGCATTAATAACCAGAGTGTATAAACTACTCAAACCACAAAGGAGCAAGGAAACAAATGTCTCACTTAAAAGATGGTGAAAAGAGCTGAACAGAGACTTCACAAGTGGAGAAGTAAATACGGCTGAGAAAAATTTTTAAAAAGTGTTCAATGTCACTAATAATAAGGAAATGCAAATTGAAACCATTTTGAGATTTTATCTTACTCTGGTAAGAATGGCTATGATCAAGAAAACAAATGATACCAAATGCTGGAGAGGTTGTGGGGAAAAGGGAACACTCATCCACTGCTGGTGGGAATGCAAACTTGTGCAACCCCTCTAGAAAGCAGTGTGGAGAACCCTTAAAAGACTCAAAATGACCCTACCACCTGACCCAGTCATATCACTCCTGTGTATATACCCACAAGACTCGTCCTACCACAGAGATACATGCACATCTATGTTTATTGCAGGTCATTTGACAATAGCAAAGAGCCGGAAGCAACTCAGGTGTCTCTCAACCAACAAGTGGATAAAGAAAATGTGGTACATCTACACAATTCTATACAGCAGTAAAGAAATAGGACATCATGAACTTTGCAGGTAAATAGATGGAACTCGAAGCCATTATGCTAAGTGAAGTAACACAGCCCCAGAAAAACAAATGACAAATGTCCCTAATTTGTGGATCCTAGCACCAAATCTCTATTTGTAAGGCAAAACTGTAAAATTCTTTTTTTTTCCTTTCTTTTTTAGTAAATATAATATGTGATATTACTCATCAACTTGCTATATAATCTAGGAATGTAAAGTAATATTTTTTCTTTCTCTACCTACATACAACCCTACTGTCAAAATGTGAATCCCTACACATGTTTTGGAATTATCCTATAGCGTAAAAAAATAATAAAAAAGCCCATATAAAATTCTTTTACTTTTACCATTGCTCTATTTTATTAATTTTGCTCCTAGTTTCCTTAATTTCATTTAGCTAAGGACTAGTCTTCTGGAAAACTAATAAGAATCCTCACTGCTATAACTTATTGCAGTAATTTTTCTGTTTATTTCTCCTAATATCCTCATGAAGCAGGCATTTTCTTCCATTTTAGAGATGAGGAATCTGAGACAATGTCTTCTGGATATTAAGCAACAAACAAGATGGATATTGAATATTGGGTCAAAACTAGAACCCTCTTGTTCCTTCCAGAACTAAAGCCCTGAAAACTGCTCTGAGACCCAGTTAAGTTCCTCTTCTGTTTTTATCACATTTATGGAATCAAAGACCAGAGATCCTAGTCCACCTAAAGAAATCAGTGTTTGCAGAAAGCTGACATCATTCTATCCAAAAGCAAAAATTATATCAGTTTATTAATTATGCCAAGGTAAATTCACAGATTACTGAGGCCTTTAAAATAGTTACAGAACCTGGTTGAACAAACACTGAACTAAATTATAGTCACTTGAACATTTGCATAACCATGTATCACATACCAATGATTCAATGGAGGACTGAAGGAACATACAACATGGCTATTTCATAATCAGTGGACAGGAGATTATTTCTACCTTGTTTTATGTAACTATATACTGTGATATTCACAGAACACTGAAATCACCTAAAAGTGCATTTCCCAGAATATATCTGTGTTATTAAGCAATGCATGGCTGTGTGTATGTAATAAAGATGAATCCATTTTCAAGCTTTATTTTAGGTTCCAAAAATTTTTACAATGATCCATAATTAAAAACTGTTCTGCATCCATATTTCAATGACCATGCTTAAATGGGCACACACTCATAGAAGTGGCAAATATGTTTTGAACACCAGAAAATTGCCTTCAATACAATTGCTCAGTTGATGTCTGTGATGTTCTTTGTTCTTTTTAATACAGAGGAATGATGACTTCTGGATGTGTTAAAACTAGAGAAAACTAGCTAAATAAAAGATCTTTTCCTTCTTAATAGTCTCCACAGGGTTCTTTTTATTATAAAATGAATCTAATCAGCACATATCTTCTGCTAATTTTGTTTGAAAAAGCAATCATGAACTACTAGATTATTCCAAAGGCATAAGAAAATTTTCTAAATATTCATCTTTCCACCAAAGATAGATTTAAGTCATTTTTAAAATTTCCTACAATTGTGTTTCATTCACTTCTTAATTTAATATGCTACTTCTCCCCATTCACATCTGAATCTATTTTCTATAATCAAATGTGACACCATGTGGATTGCTGCTAATACAGCTATCAATATATTGTGTGGATTAAATTATACCTGGACAACATAATGAGGAATGAGGTACATGGGCACTTAGTAGAATTCCCATGCATTTTCAACTTATGAAATTCATCATTTAGCTTTCTATTTTATTGCTTCCAAGGTCAGACCTATTCTAGAAAGGGGAGAGAGATTGTGTCCATGCTGTGTTTTGAAGGCTGCTCGGAAGCCATAATTATCCATTGAATTGGCGTCTCTAGTATCACATTTGCTCATTAAGGAATTTCTGAAGAATCTGTCATAGAGTCAATCTTTTACAACACAATTGAAAGAAAAAAACATCAAATTATACCCAAGTAATAGTATAGTAAATAATGCTCCTGAGAAAATGGAAAAAATAAAAATTTTTTAATGTATTTAATTTATTTATTTTTAACAAATCTAGACCGCTGTTCCTGCCTATTTCCCCACCCGTGCAGAGCTCGTGCATTCCTGCAAGAATGCTTTCCATTCTCTTAGTCCTTTCTCAAATTTTTCCATGGGGACGTTGAACTTGTTTTGGGCAGAAGTTCACTGTTTCAGTCAGTTCTTTTGAATAGCAGTATTTTCTGTTGTTGTGTTGTTTCCAAAATGCATTAATGTCCAACTGCTTGTACAGAAGCTCAGGGGGCCATACAACAAAGAAATACTTACACTGGGATAATTGGGCATAATCCCCACAGATAAGGGATATACCATTCGTCGTTTGGTTTTTCTGGGCTGTGTTACTCACTCAAGCTGATGTCCCTCCATGCTCCACCATTTTACCTGCAAAGCTCATGATGTCTGTTTTCTTTACTGCTGCATAGAATCATTGTGTAGATGTACCACATTTTTCTTATCCATTGTCATGTTGGAGAGCATTAGGTTAGCTTCCACTCCTTGCTATTGTGAAGAAAACTGAAAATAAAACATGGCCGTGGCATGTATCTCTGTGTTAGGGGTAGTCTTGTGGGTACGTACCAGGATGTGTATGGCTGGGTCGGGTGGCATTCTTAGAGTCTTCCAAGGGTTCTCCACACTGCTTTCCATAGTGGCTGTCGAGTTTTACATTCCCACCAGCAAGTGGATGAGTGTTCCCCTTTTCCCCCACAACCTCTTCCAGCATTGGTTATCATTTGTTTTCTTGACTAGCCAGTCTTACTCAGAGTAAGATATTATTTAAAATGGTTTGATTTGCATTCCTTAATATTAGTGATGTTGACAGTTTTGAGGTTTTTCTCAGACAGTATCTCCAATTCCTCGCTTGTGAAGTCTCTGTTCAGTTCTTTGCTCCATTTTTTTGTTTGTTCTTCTTTTTTTCTTTGTTTTTGAGTAGTTTTAATTATTCTGGAAATCAATGCTTTTGTCAGATGTACTGCAGTGAAGGTTTCCTCCACTCTGGGGATTTCTCTCCTCAACTTCCTTGATTGTTTCTTTTGATGTACAGAAGCTTTTGAGTTTGATGAGGTCCCATTTGTCAATTGTCGACCTTATTCTTGTGCAGCTGCTGTCTGATTTAGGAAAGTCTTTTCCCTATGCCTATGTCTTAGTAGTCTGCTGGAACTTTTCTTCTATCAACCTTCAGAGTTTGGGGTTTCACGTTGAGGTCCTTTGATCCATCTGGAGTTGACTTTTGTGTCAGGGTGGAGTGTAGGGGTTTAATTTTCATTCTTCTACAAGTGGTATCCGTTTTTGCCAACACCTACTTGCTGAAGATGTTTCTATTGTGGTTCTTCCCATTGTGGTTTCTCTTGGCCCCCTTGTCAAATAGAGATGGCTGAAATTGTATTGTGCCCAATTTTGGATCTTCGGTTTCTGTTTCATTCGGTCAACAGGTCCCTGTTTTTTTTGTAGGCCAGTACCCAGCTTTTTTTTATGAACTATAGCCCTGTAGTATAGTTTAAAACTCTGGTTATAGAGACCCTCCTGTGTAGCTGCTTTTTCAGCTCAGGATTGATTTGGCCTATTCGGGGTCTTTTTTGTTTCTCCAAATGAAATTTAAGAACTTTTGTTTTCAGCCTGTGTTTAATATGAATATATCTTGGATTTGTATTGGCATTGCATTTAAATCTATACAAAGTTTTGGTAATGAATTTTTTTTTTTACAATTTTAATTTTCCAATCCATGAAGCATGGGAGGTTTTCCCATCTGCTGAGGTCTTTCTTCAATTTCTTTCTTTAGGGTTTCAAAATTTTTTGTATGTATGTCTTTTGGTGTCTTTTGGTTAGGTTTTTCCTAGGTATCTTATTGTTTTTTTGAAAGGTATTTTTGTTTTTTTTTTTTTAATCTTTTGAATATTCTTTCTTCAGTTGCTGTTCTTGGTTGTAAAGAAGGCATTGAAGTTGTTTCCTAAGGTGAAATTTTGTTATCCTGCCACCCCTTTCTGCACTTTTATCTTTCTATTTTTTTTTTTTTTTTTTTTGGTTTGAGTTTTTTTTTTTTTTTGCATCCCTTAGTAAACTTTCATATCATCGCAAAATAGGGTATAGTTTGACTTCCTTTTTCCCAATTAGTTACTGTCTTTAATATGCCTTTTTCTTGCCTTATTGCTCAGCAAGTTTTCAAGCACTATATTGAAGAGGAGTGGTATATAGGGGGGCAGCCTTGCCCGAAGTTCCTACACCTTTAAAGGGAATGTTTCCGTCATTTGCCCATTTGGTATGATATTGGCTGTGGGTTTCCTGTATATGCTTTTGATTACATTGAGGAATGATCCCCTCCAATCCAATTCCCCTTTCTAGGATGTTTAAGCATGAAGGATGCTGCTTTTTGTTCAAAGGCTTGTTTTCAGCATCAAATTTGCGATGATAGTGTGGTTTTTGTCTTTGATTGCCCGTTTAGTGTTGTGTTTGGTGATGTTTATTGATTTTCGTATGTTTGAACCATCCCTGCCATCTCTGGTAGAAGGATCCAACTTTGGTCATGATGGGATGATCTTCTTGAATGTGGTCCTGTATGCGATTTGCCAGTTATTCTGTTTAGAATTTTTGGCATCTGTGTTCATGGGGAAGATGGGTCTATAAATTCCTCCTTTTTAGTTCTGGTCTTTGCCCTGTTTTGGTAATAGGGGATGTTGGCTTCATAGAAGAGAAATTTGGGAGAAAGTTCCCTCTCTCTGATTGTACTACTTCTAAACAGTTTTCAGAAATTATGATTGTATGTCCCTTTTTTTGAAAATGTTTTATAGAATTCTGTTCTGTGTGAACCGTCTGGGCTCTGGGCGCAATGTTTTTAGTTGGGAGGCTTCCTTAACTACCATTCCTTCTATTCTTCTTCATATTGTTTATGGGTCTGTTTAAGCTGCTGGTTCCTCCTCTTGGCAAGCTTTGGTGATTCCCCAAGATTTTCAGAATTCAACCATTTCTTTCTTCAGAATTTTCAAACTTGGTAGAAATATAGGTTCTTGTGAATGATATTCCCATAATGATTTTCTGATCTTTTCATTGCTCCGTTGTGATATTTCCACTTTCATCACAGAAATTGTTATGGATTTTGGAGCTTGTTTCCTTCATCTCTGTTTGTTCGTTAACTGGGCAAGAGTTTGTCCTAGCCCTTGTTTATTATTTTTGATTTCATTTATCTTTCAAAGAACCACCAAACTTTTGGCTTCATTGATTTTTTGTATCTGTTTTTCTTGTTTTCTATTTCATTGGATTTCTGCTCTGATTTTTGTTATTTCTCTTTTCCTTTGCCTTTGTTATTTTTTCTTTTGTTTGCTTTTCATCTTTTTTTTTTTTTTTAGCTGCAGTGTTGGATCATCACTTGTGCTCTTTCTGTTTTTTTTCTTGTTGTTAATGTAGGCACCCAGGCTATAAATTTCCCTCTTAGGGACTGCCTTTTAAGGTAGTCCCATAAGTTTTTGTGTTGTGTTTGTCATTGTCTTCTTCCAGTTTTTTTTTTTTTTTTTTTTTTGTTTTTATTTCTTTCTTTATATCTCTTTCCTTGAACCCATTCATTAATCAAGAGTGTGTTGTTTAGTCTCCATGGAGGTTGGTCTTGTAGGCAGGAGGGCTGTCCTGGTGTTGATTTGAGCTTTCATTGCACTTTGGGTCTGACAGGTATGCATCAGATTATTTCAATCTTTTTTGTATTTTGTAGAGGTTTCTTTCTTGTGTCCCAGGTATGTGGTCAATTGTGGAGAATGTTCCGTGGGGTGCTGAGTAGAAAGTGTATTCTCTGGGTATTAGGGTGGAATGTTTCGGTAAGAGGTCTAGGAGGTCCCCATTTGGGTGTAATCATATTCGTTCAATAGATGTCCTCTGTTTATTTTTTTTTGTCCTGTTGACCTATCCCAAAGGACTCAGTGGGGGTATTGAAATCTATCCCACTATGAGTGTGCTGGGGTTAGTCCTGTGACTTGTGGTTTCTGGAGAATTGTTTTATATGTTTTTTTTTTTGGTGCACCAGAATTTGGGGCATATATAGTTACATAATTGTGTAATATCTTCTTGGTGGATTGGTTCTCTTTTGATGAAAATGAATGTGGCCCTTCTTTGTCTCTCCTTCTTGATTTCTTTTTACTTTGAAGTCTATTTTGTCTGACGATATTAAAATAGCAACACCTGCTTTCTTTTTTGGTAGTTAGCCATTGTGCTTTGGAATATTTTTTTTTTCCTCCTCCTTCCACCTTTAAGGTGGTGTCTGTCCTTGAAGGTAAGATGTGTTTCTTTAGACAGCATATAATCGATGGATTTCTGTTTCCTATCCAGTCTCCCCAGTCTATGTCTTTTGATATTGGGAATTTAGGTCCATTAAAAAATATATTTAAGGTTATGACTGATAGTTTTTGGTGCTCCTTTTTGGCCTTATTTCATCCTGCGGTTTTGATTTAGGTTTCTACTTCTCCTGCAGTTTGCTTTTAATTGATTCCTTCCTTCTCTTCAGTTGTTGCCTGGGGGTGTGTTGCTCCTTCTTTCTGTTCTTTGGATTGCTTTCAAGTATTCCCTCGAAGGGTTGGTTTTTCCCGGACAAATGTATTCTTTTTCAAGTTGTTTTTCTATTTTCTTTTTTTCTCTCTCCTTCCACTAATGGATTGACATTTTATTGGGTATAGAACCTGGGCTGGCATCCCTTGTCTTTAACACTGGGATGTTTGCTTTCCAGGTTCTTTCTTGCTTTCATGTTTGGTTGAGAAGTCAGTTGTAATTCTGAATAGGTTTCCCCCTTTAGTCATTTTTTTCAGGTTTCCTTATGCTTGTTGTTTTTTCTCTTTGGCTCGCTTTATTAAAAGAATTTTGTCTTTGTTTTGGTTTTTTTGGTCTCTAGCATTTTACATGATGTGGCGTGGAGAATTTCTTTTCTGATCTTGTCTGTTTTTGGAGTTCTATGTGCTTCCTTTATGTTGTATTGGTTTTCCTTTTTTTAGTTTGGGGAAGTTTTTTCAAATAATCTATATTGCGGTTGAAAGATCTGATCAATACCTTTCTTTGGGATTCTTTTCTTTCCTCTATTCCTATGGTGTGTAGGTTTGATCTTTTCCATAGTGTCCCACAAGCTTTGGTTGTTCCATTTTTGTGTAATTTTTTAATTTTCATAATCTTTCTTGGAGGTTTTTAGTTGTTCTGTTTGTCCTCCAAGGTCTGATATTCTTTGTTCTGCTTCCTCCCATTCCTGCTTCTGAGGCTTTTTTCATTCCTTTCCTCTTGAATGGAATGAATGAGTGTTTGATTTCCTTTTTCATTTCCCTCTTCTGATTTCTTTTAGTGTCTTCCTATTTCTTTTTGGAGCTCCTCGATCTCTTTTTGTAGCTCTTTTGTTTTTCGCTGGGTTGGTTTCTTTTTTCTTTTTTCAGCATGGGAATCTTTTCAAGTGTTTCTACTTCCTTCCGGAGCTTGCTCATTCTCTCTCTCTCTCGGTCCTCATTCTCTTTTCTTAGTTCTTTAATTTGTTCTTTATGAATCTTGTAAGTCTTTAAGTATGTTCCGCAATTGTGTTTCTGATGTCAGTGTCCTGGGGGCAATCCCCAGAGGGATCCCCACTGCAGGAGTCATCCATAGGGTTTATAAAGCTTGGCGTGGGATTACCCTGCACCTTTCCAGTGTAGCCTCTTCTTCGTGATCCTGGCATATGGGCTCCTCCTTGCCTGTATTCATGTGAGTTCCTAGAATTGCCTCTTCACTGTGTTGAGGCGTGCTTTGCTTGCCTCCTTCAAGATCCTTCTTCGTAATCTCATTGGCGGGGGGGGGGGTGCTCTTAAGCCCGCGCCCCGGCACCTGCTGCTGGGGGCTCAGGAGATCTCAAATCTCAAGAGTCCACAAGCGTGCCTTTAAATACCGGCTGGGAGGATAACTCCGCCCCCACAGCCACTAGATCTAATCAAGCAAAGACCAACACCTTTAATCCCAGCTGGGGGGGATAACTCCAACCTCACAGCTACAAGGCCAATCAAACCAAAGACAGCAGGACAAAAAGATCAGCAATCAGCTCGGCCAAAGGCACCTAGTTCCTACCTGTCTCCCCCCTCTTCCTGCCCCGCTTGGGCCTCAGGAGATCTCAAATCCCGAAAAAAAATTTTATTTGTGATAACACTGAGGAAAGTCAGATAACTTGGAACTCAGGATGAATTCAGAAAAGCACAGCCTGCTTAAAATGTAATGTTCTCAGCAGGCAGCACACAATGTAAGAATAAGAAAAATCTAGGAAGAAAGGTAGTAAGGCAGAAAGTATTAAAAGAAAACCACATTTATGCGTTTCAACAATTTTTCTTGAATTTCAGTCAGTAATATATATTTTTCTTTCTCTCTTAAAGCTGCTTGGACAACCGTCCTATCTCCTCATTACATAGTAATGAAACCTACTATGGCATATTTTTACTGTAGTACAATGAAATAGTTCATTTAACTATCTTAACTTGTGAACTTGTGGTATTTTAATTCACTATACATTGCCATTAAGAATTGCCATACTTAAACTGTATTCCTGCCCCATATTTCTGGAAGTTACCATATTACTTTCTGGCCTATTTGACAACTCCATGTGTGTTGAAGCAGGCAGTGTTTATGTTTGCTGTTTTGTGAATCAACTTATTTTACTTAGCATGTCTTCAAGGTTGACTTGTAGCATGTGAATCCCTCTCATCAGAGGCTGAACATCACTGCGATAAAGACACTCACCACACACACACACAAACACACACCACATATATACAGAAATACACAGTATAACCAAACAAACACATGCATACATGACACAAACACCATATAGATATACATATACACATACCAGAGCCACAGATATATACCACAACCATACATACACACCACAACACACACACCATACAACATACACACACATATTCAAACACACACAGCCACACAAAACCACCACACATACACATATTGCACATCACATACAACACCAATAAACACACACACCAAGTGCAAACACATGCCACATCACCAACAAACACTAATATACGCTTAATCACGCAATACCATACACACACACATACCACAAACATACCACACATACACACACCTACACCAGTACACACACACACACACCACTTTACATTTTGTTTGTCCAGTCATCTGCCAAAGAACATGTGATTTTTCTTTACTTATTTTTTATTTTTATGTGTACTGAGTGCATTGCCTGCAATTTATGTATGTGTACCTGTGCCATGCAATGCCGCAGAGTCAGAAGAGAACCATTGTATTTCCCCTGAAACTGGAAGTTAAAGATAGAGTTAGTATACCCTATGTGGGTACTGGGAATTGAACCAGGACCTCTGCAAGAAGTAAACGGGTGTGCTCTTAACCACTGACCATTCTCTCCAGCCCAGGGTCATATATTTTAGGACATTATGGTCATTGTGAATAAAATGGGTGGAATAATACTTGTTTCAGTTTCTTCTTATTTTCATTTCTTTTGGACCTGTACCCAAATACAATTGGGGGGGGGGTCAAGAAAACTGACCACACAATCCTAAGTATTTTGGCAAAAAGTTTTCCTTCTGCAAAAGAGTGCATAGCTGGTCTAAGTCCAGCCAGAAGCACACTCACATGGGGCCCCACTGGGTTTTTATCCTAACACCACAGGAGTCCTGTGCCTCACTTAGAGTGGGCAGCATTCGCTCTCACATTCTTATACAGTGGGGTAAGTCAGAGTGAGTCAGTGGATAAGCAGAATGCAGTTTTCAGCACCACCTGCAGCTTTGGGCACATATTTTGATTAAAAGTGCCATCCAGGGAGGAATTTGAATTTCTGCCAAGTGGCTTCTTTGCAATGTTTTTACCTGAAGTTTTGTCTTATTTAATTCCTGCATATATAAAAGACAGTGACATTTTTTTCTACAATTTTCTGACATAAACAAAAATATTTTCTTAATGCATATTTATTGAATTTTTGAATATTTCATACATATAAAATAAATCTTAAAATTCATATTGACCCCTCCAAAAATCTAATCATGTAATAATTCTGCTTCTACATTTTTGAGAAATTGCCATCTATTTCTGATTGTCCCTGTAAAAATGTACATCCTCATGACCAAAGCATGTGTTCTGTGTCTCCATGTTGTTACTGTTATTTTCTTACTGTTTTATAGCAGCCACTCCAATGACTGTGAAGTCAAAGCCATATCTCAGTGAGGTTTTGATTGGCATTTCTGCGGTGATTAGTGACCTTGGGGTGTTTTCATCTGTTTACTGGACTCTCAACTATTGTCTATGGAGATAGGTCTACTCAAGTCCATCAGTTTCAATGAAGTTGTTTGGGTTTTTCTATAGCTGTAGCTCTTTTTGATATCCTTGCTACAAATCCCTTATCAGAGTGCAGGATTTCAATAGCTTCTTTCCATTTCATTTCTGTTCACCCTGTAGATAGTGTCCTTTGATGAAAGGGATAGTGTCCTTCATTTTAACAAAAAATGCTAATATATATTTTTATGATTACTTATGCCTTATGCTGTCATAATAAAGAAGTACCAGTCGACTTCGAACAAGATTTTTCTCGCAGGCTGTGGTGGCGCTCACCTTTAATCCTAGCACTCAGGAGGCAGAGGCAGGCAGATCTCCGTGAATTCAAGGGCCGGCCTGTCCCTGCATAGAGAACTCCAGGCCATCTGGGACTAAAAGGGAGAACGCCTGTCTCAGAAATTCCAAAAAGACTTTTTTCTCAATGTTTTCTCCCAAGAATGATAAATATAGACCTACCTTAGAGCTGCAATTAGTCTATTTTAATTTTCTGTGTTAAGCTCTATTATTTTTTCATATGATTATCCAATTTTACAGCAATCATTTATCAAAAAGGATTGTCTTTTCCATATCCCCTTCACAAATGACTATATATAGCGTATTTCTGGCTATATTCTATCTCATTTGGTCTTCTATATGTTCTATCTTTGGTTAAGTGCCTACAATTTTCAATCATTTTCAAAATAAAATAAGTGTACAAAACTTCAAAATCTATTCATTCTTCGAATTCTTTGCCCAATTAACATTCCTGAGGATTCACAATCTCATGATGAATTTTAATAGTTCTCTGAAAAGACATTGTTAGGATTTCAATAGGGATATTATTGACTCTACAGATTGTTTTTTCTATGATTAATACCTTATGATAGTAAATATTCTAACAGAATGTTTTCCACTCATATATTTTTAAATCTCTTTCAACAATGATTTATTTTCAGTGTATAAGCTTTTTATATTTCCCTTCCAAGTTCATTTTGCTTATTGTTATATATTAATGATTTTCATTTTTAGATTGTCATTGCTCCTATATTATTTGTCCTGTTGCTGAGAATTTTTAAAAATATAGAGAATTCTGTGCTCTCATTTCATATTAATTTTAATTTTTGGTCCTTTTTTGAGCATGGTCTCCCTTTTAGTCCCCAGCTGGCTTGTAGCTTGTTAATGTAACTCAGGTTGGTCTTGAACTCACAGAGATCTGCCTGCCTGCCTCTGCCTCTGGAGTGCTTGGAATTAAAGGCTTGTGGCCACCAGGCCCAGCCTAATTTTAACATTTTAATTGACCCATAAAAAGGAAAAATCCTAGCTCACAAAGTATGTTTTGGCAAATAAATTAACACTTCTTTCACTAGCCAAATAATTTCTTCCAAATATAATTAATGCTCTGTGCTTTGTCAAGGCATTGCTTTTTCCCATTTTATCTTCATCATTGAGAACATCTTTGACAAGAACTGTTCACTGATGGTATTTTTGTTAATAAGAGGAGAATTACCAAATCATGCTTCAAATTTAACATTGACTCAGAACTAGTACTATTAGAGAGGGCTCCAGCGTTCATGGAAATCTGATGATTTTTTTCAGTAATATCAGCCACTGTGAAATTCAATTCATCTGACAATGGTATTCACTCGAGTATTACAAATGCTACAAGCTGCTTACATTAATCCAGACTAGCAGCTTGACCAGAAGATCCTATTATTTTTAGATGACTTCTATATAGATCATTCTAAGACCTTGAATAGAAAATTGCATCTCTTGCTTAAGAAAATTGCTCATTAATTAAACATTCGTTTTAAAAGGCATTCCACTTTTTGTAATAAGTATTCAATTTCTCTCAAACTAGAAAAACACCCTCTTCCTAATTCACCAAGCATTTTAATCCATTAGAAAATTCACAATTAAGGGACTGGAGAGAAGAGACATATTCGGACAGTTCCAAGTGCTTGCTGTACAACCATAAAGAGCAGGGCTTGGATCGATCCCAGAAACCTCATAACAAGTTGAGTGTCTCACTAGAGCCTATGACTACAGTTCATCTGAGACCATCTTCTGGTGCCACACCAGTACATACCCCATACACATACATGTCACACACATGCCCACACACTAAAATAAATCTTTAAAAGTAAAAAAGAAAGTCATGTTTCTTCTGGGTAGCAGTGAATATTATATTGTATTCTATTTTATGTGGATTTTATTTGGAAATAGCCTGTGGATTCAAAGTCTCATACTTTTTTTTTTTTTTTTTTTTGGTCTTTTTCGCAAGACAGGTGCTCCTTGTAGCCCCAGCTGTTCTGGAACTCACTAGGTAAACGGCTAGCCTTGAACTCACATAAGATCCACCTGCCTCCTCCCAAGTGCCAGGATTAAAAGGCGTGCAAACCACACCATGCCCGGCCAAAGTCTCTACTTTTTTAATTCAGTAGCTTTTCATGACTTAATATGCACCTTATATGATATTCTATATTACGAATGTAGAAAGTGTTTCCTACAATGTAGAAATATCTGTTTATTTTCAAACTACATTCTTGTACAGACAGATACAGTACTTGACAAGCATGGCAGATCTTTATACAGACAGAGTTTCTACTTCAGAAGGGAATGTGTTAGTTAAGAAACCATGTCTTTGTGAATTTAAAGAGAATCATAAACCCTATATCCCTCTTGGATCATGTCTGCTGATAAAGTGAATCCAAAAAGCAAGAAAAGCCTCATAGAAATGGTGAGCAGCTTCATTTAATTCCATAGTGAAGGAAAATATTACATCTGATGCTGATTCCTCGTAAAATTCATCTACTGAACCAGGAACCTTTAATTAATTCATCCATTAAATGAGGAACCTTTTGGTCTAACTAGTTTTAACTGAGAGACAGGGGCACTCTTGAAATACAGCTACCAATATTTCCTACCTTAATACAGATAACATATCAATTTTTATAATCATACTCAAAATATTAGAGAACCTGCTTTCAGTTTGGAGTGGTCTATATTGATCAATAGAGGAATGCTAAATATTTTTGTAGCTTAAAAAAGATCCACCAAGGTTACTGGCCCTATCAAATGTGTTGGGATTGCTATAAGGCTTCTTTTGTTTGGATTATAATGCTACACTGCAGAATAAGGCAAAATAAAACTTGAGGATAGGTTTATTTTGCCTCTGGAAGAACATTTCACTGTGAGGCCAATGTTTAAAAGTGTGAGAATACTTCAATTTGTTGCCATTATGTTTTCACAGGCCACTTTTGCACAAAATCATACTCAGAGATGAAAGGTCCAGCCAAATTACATATGATTCATCTTTTCCTTCATATTTCCACTCTACAGAGTGAACAAAACATCCCCCAAATTTTGAAACAGTTCTAGATATGAAAATATAGTCAAGAGAACAAGTTCTGTTACACAACTATGATATCAACATGCAAGCCACTCAAGAGCTGCCAAGAGTGGAAAGTTCTTGAGAGTGCTACTTCACATGAAAAGGATGTTATGAATACTGTTTTCAAAATAACAGAAAGGATATAATAGACTCACCTATAAAAAAAAGACATGCCAAATTTAAGTTCACTCTGAGGCTTATGTTTGGTANCATGCTTAAATGGGCACACACTCATAGAAGTGGCAAATATGTTTTGAACACCAGAAAATTGCCTTCAATACAATTGCTCAGTTGATGTCTGTGATGTTCTTTGTTCTTTTTAATACAGAGGAATGATGACTTCTGGATGTGTTAAAACTAGAGAAAACTAGCTAAATAAAAGATCTTTTCCTTCTTAATAGTCTCCACAGGGTTCTTTGTATTATAAAATGAATCTAATCAGCACATATCTTCAGCTAATTTTGTTTGAAAAAGCAATCATGAACTACTAGATTATTCCAAAGGCATAAGAAAATTTTCTAAACATTCATCTTTCCACCAAAGATAGATTTAAGTCATTTTTAAAATTTCCTACAATTGTGCTTCATTCACTTCTTAATTTAATATGCTACTTCTCCCCATTCACATCTGAAGCTATTTGCTATAATCAAATGTGACACCATGTGGATTGCTGCTAATACAGCTATCAATATATTGTGTGGATTAAATTATACCTGGACAACATAATGAGGAATGAGGTACATGGGCACTTAGTAGAATTCCCATGCATTTTCAACTTATGAAATTCATCATTTAGCTTTCTATTTTATTGCTTCCAAGGTCAGACCTATTCTAGAAAGGGGAGAGAGATTGTGTCCATGCTGTGTTTTGAAGGCTGCTCGGAAGCCATAATTATCCATTGAATTGGCGTCTCTAGTATCACATTTGCTCATTAAGGAATTTCTGAAGAATCTGTCATAGAGTCAATCTTTTACAACACAATTGAAAGAAAAAAACATCAAATTATACCCAAGTAATAGTATAGTACATGCTCCTGAGAAAATGGGAAAAATAAAATTTTAATTGTGATAATACTGAGGAAAGTCAGATAACTTGGAACTCAGGATGAATTCAGAAAAGCACAGCCTGCTTAAAATGTAATGTTCTCAGCAGGCAGCACACAATGTAAGAATAAGAAAAATCTAGGAAGAAAGGTAGTAAGGCAGAAAGTATTAAAAGAAAACCACATTTATGCGTTTCACAATTTTTCTTGAATTCAAGTCAGTAATATATATTTTTTCTTTCTCTTAAAAGCTCTTGGAGACACAGCTATACTCTTTCAATAGTAATGACAACTACTATGTTTTTTACTGTAGTACATGAAATATGTCATTTAACCATCTTAACTGTGTGAACTTGTGGTATTTATAATTCAACTATCATTGCCATTAAGAATGCCATACTAAAGCTGTACATTCCTGCCCCATATTTCTGGAAGTTACCATATTACTTTCTGGCCTATTTGACAACTCCATGTGTGTTGAAGCAGGCAGTGTTTATGTTTGCTGTTTTGTGAACAACTTATTTCACTTAGCATGTCTTCAAGGTTGACTTGTAGCATGTGAATCCCTCTCATCAGAGGCTGAACATCACTGCGATAAAGACACTCACCACACACACACACACACACACACCACATATATACATACACGTATACCACAAACACATGCATACATACACACAAAACACACATATACAGATATACATATACACATACCAGAGCCACAGATATATACCACAACCATACATACACACCACAAACACACACACCATACACATACAACACACATACACACACCACAGCCACACAAACTCACCACACATACACATATGCACACACATACACACCATAAAACACACACATGCACACACCACACAAACACTACATATACGCATACACATCACACCACGCATACACATACACACACACATACCACAAACATACCACACATACACACACCACACATACACACACACACACACACCACTTTACATTTTGTTTGTCCAGTCATCTGCCAAAGAACATGTGATTTTCTTTACTTATTTTTATTTTATGTGTATGAGTGCATTGCCTGCATTTATGTATGTGTACCTGTGCCATGCAATGCCCACAGAGTCAGAAGAGAACATTGTATTTCCCCTGAAACTGGAGTTACAGATGGTTGTTAACCACTATGTGGGTACTGGGAATTGAACCCAGGCCCTCTGCAAGAGTAACGGGTGCTCTTAACCACTGGACCATCTCTCCAGCCCCAGGGCATATGATTTTCAGCTTTGGCTCATTGTGAATAATGGGTGGATAAATACTTGTTCAGTTTCTTATTTTCATTTCTTTTGGACCTGTACCCAAATACAATTGGGGGCGGGGGGGTCAAGAAAACTGACCACACAATCCTAAGTATTTTGGCAAAAAGTTTTCCTTCTGCAAAAGAGTGCATAGCTGGTCTAAGTCCAGCCAGAAGCACACTCACATGGGGCCCCACTGGGTTTTTATCCTAACACCACAGGAGTCCTGTGCCTCACTTAGAGTGGGCAGCATTCGCTCTCACATTCTTATACAGTTGGGTAAGTCAGAGTGAGTCAGTGGATAAGCAGAATGCAGTTTTCAGCACCACCTGCAGCTTTGGGCACATATTTTGATTAAAAGTGCCATCCAGGGAGGAATTTGAATTTCTGCCAAGTGGCTTCTTTGCAATGTTTTTACCTGAAGTTTTGTCTTATTTAATTCCTGCATATAAAAGACAGTACATTTTTTTACATTTCTGACAACAAAAATATTTTTTCTTAATGCATATTTTATTGAATTTTTGCATATTTCATACAATAAATCTTAATCATATTCAGACCCCCTCCAAAAATCTAATCATGTAATAATTCTGCTTCTACATTTTTGAGAAATTGCCATCTATTTCTGATTGTCCCTGTAAAAATGTACATCCTCATGACCAAAGCATGTGTTCTGTGTCTCCATGTTGTTACTGTTATTTTCTTACTGTTTTATAGCAGCCACTCCAATGACTGTGAAGTCAAAGCCATATCTCAGTGAGGTTTTGATTGGCATTTCTGCGGTGATTAGTGACCTTGGGGTGTTTTCATCTGTTTACTGGACTCTCAACTATTGTCTATGGAGATAGGTCTACTCAAGTCCATCAGTTTCAATGAAGTTGTTTGGGTTTTTCTATAGCTGTAGCTCTTTTTGATATCCTTGCTACAAATCCCTTATCAGAGTCAGGATTTGGAAAAGACTTTCTTCCATTTCATTTCTGTTCACCCTGTAGATAGTGTCCTTTGATGAAAGGGATAGTGTCCTTCATTTTAACAAAATGCAATATATATTTTTATGCATTACTTATGCCTTATGCTGTCATAATAAAGAAGTACCAGTCGACTTCGAACAAGATTTTTCTCGCAGGCTGTGGTGGCGCTCACCTTTAATCCTAGCACTCAGGAGGCAGAGGCAGGCAGATCTCCGTGAATTCAAGGCCGGCCTGGTCTGCATAGAGAACTCCAGGCCATCTGGGACTAAAGGGAGACCCTGTCTCAGAAATACCAAAAAAGAAGCTTTTTCTCAATGTTTTCTCCCAAGAATGATAAATATAGACCTACCTTAGAGCTGCAATTAGTCTATTTTAATTTTCTGTGTTAAGCTCTATTATTTTTTCATATGATTATCCAATTTTACAGCAATCATTTATCAAAAAGGATTGTCT
The DNA here is from genome assembly GCA_009823505.1 of Rhizomys pruinosus. NCBI lineage: Eukaryota > Metazoa > Chordata > Mammalia > Rodentia > Spalacidae > Rhizomys > Rhizomys pruinosus. Next base: position 40,532 of record VZQC01008874.1, read on the forward strand.
TTTCCATATCCCCTTCACAATGACTATATCATAGCGTATTTCTGGGCTATATTCTATCTCATTGGTCTTTAATGTCTATCTTTGGTTAGTGCCACAATTTTCAATCAATTTTCAAATAAATAAGTGTACAAAACTTCAAAATCTATTCATTCTTCGAATTCTTTGCCCAATTAACATTCCTGAGGATTCACAATCTCATGATGAATTTTAATAGTTCTCTGAAAAGACATTGTTAGGATTTCAATAGGGATATTATTGACTCTACAGATTGTTTTTTCTATGATTAATACCTTATGATAGTAAATATTCTAACAGAATGTTTTCCACTCATATATTTTTAAATCTCTTTCAACAATGATTTATTTTCAGTGTATAAGCTTTTTATATTTCCCTTCCAAGTTCATTTTGCTTATTGTTATATATTAAATTGATTTCATTTTTAGATTAGTCATTGCTCCTATATTATGTTGTCTGTTGCTGAGAATTTTAAAAATATATGAGAATTCTGTCTCTCATTCTATATTAATTTTAACATTTTTTGGTCTTTTTTGAGACATGGTCTCCTTTTAGTCCCAGCTGGCCTGGAGCTTGTTATGTAGACCAGGTTGGTCTTGAACTCACAGAGATCTGCCTGCCTGCCTCTGCCTCTGGAGTGCTGGAATTAAAGGCTTGTGCCACCAGGCCCAGCCTAATTTTAACATTTTAATTGACCCATAAAAAGGAAAAATCCTAGCTCACAAAGTATGTTTTGGCAAATAAATTAACACTTCTTTCACTTATGCCATAATTTTTCCAATATTATTTAAGCTCTGTGCTTGTCAAGGCATTGCTTTTATCCCCATTTTATCTTCATCATTGAGAACATCTTTGACAAGAACTGTTCACTGATGGTATTTTTGTTAATAAGAGGAGAATTACCAAATCATGCTTCAAATTTAACATTGACTCAGAACTAGTACTATTAGAGAGGGCTCCAGCGTTCATGGAAATCTGATGATTTTTTTCAGTAATATCAGCCACTGTGAAATTCAATTCATCTGACAATGGTATTCACTCGAGTATTACAAATGCTACAAGCTGCTTACATTAATCCAGACTAGCAGCTTGACCAGAAGATCCTATTATTTTTAGATGACTTCTATATAGATCATTCTAAGACCTTGAATAGAAAATTGCATCTCTTGCTTAAGAAAATTGCTCATTAATTAAACATTCGTTTTAAAAGGCATTCCACTTTTTGTAATAAGTATTCAATTTCTCTCAAACTAGAAAAACCCCTCTTCCTATTCAACCAAGCATTTTATCCATTAGAAATTCACAATTTTAGGGACTGGAGAGATGGCTTTGCAGTTCCAAGTGCTTGCTGTACAACCATAAAGAGCAGGGCTTGGATCGATCCCAGAAACCTCATAACAAGTTGAGTGTCTCACTAGAGCCTATGACTACAGTTCATCTGAGACCATCTTCTGGTCTTGGTGCACACACAGTATACACACATACACATACATGCACACACATGCCCACACACAAATAAAATAAATCTTTAAAAGTAAAAAAGAAAGTCATGTTTCTTCTGGGTAGCAGTGAATATTATATTGTATTCATATTTTATGGGATTTTATTTGAAAGCTGTGATTCAAAGTCTCTACTTTTTTTTTTTTTTTTGGTCTTTTCGAGACAGGGTCTCCTTGTAGCCCCAGCTGTTCTGGAACTCACTAGACCAGGCTGGCCTTGAACTCACAAAGATCCGCCTGCCTCTGCCTCCCGAGTGCTGGATTAAAGGCGTGCACCACCATGCCCGGCCAAAGTCTCTACTTTTTTAATTCAGTAGCTTTCATGACTTAATATGAACCTTCTCTGAATATTCTAATTAATATAGAATGTAGAAAGTGTTTCTACATGTAGAATATCTGTTTATTTTCAACTATCTCTTTGTACAGACAGATACAGTACTTGACAAGCATGGCAGATCTTTATACAGACAGAGTTTCTACTTCAGAAGGGAATGTGTTAGTTAAGAAACCATGTCTTTGTGAATTTAAAGAGAATCATAAACCCTATATCTCTCTTGGATCATGTCTGCTGATAAAGTGAATCCAAAAAGCAAGAAAAGCCTCATAGAAATGGTGAGCAGCTTCATTTAATTCCATAGTGAAGGAAAATATTACATTTGATGCTGATTCCTCGTAAAATTCATCTACTGAACCAGGAACCTTTAATTAATTCATCCATTAAATGAGGAACCTTTTGGTCTAACTAGTTTTAACTGAGAGACAGGGGCACTCTTGAAATACAGCTACCAATATTTCCTACCTTAATACAGATAACATATCAATTTTTATAATCATACTCAAAATATTAGAGAACCTGCTTTCAGTTTGGAGTGGTCTATATTGATCAATAGAGGAATGCTAAATATTTTTGTAGCTTAAAAAAGATCCATCAAGGTTACTGGCCCTATCAAATGTGTTGGGATTGCTATAAGGCTTCTTTTGTTTGGATTATAATGTTACACTGCAGAATAAGGCAAAATAAAACTTGAGGATAGGTTTATTTTGCCTCTGGAAGAACATTTCACTGTGAGGCCAATGTTTAAAAGTGTGAGAATACTTCAATTTGTTGCCATTATGTTTTCACAGGCCACTTTTGCACAAAATCATACTCAGAGATGAAAGGTCCAGCCAAATTACATATGATTCATCTTTTCCTTCATATTTCCACTCTACAGAGTGAACAAAACATCCCCCAAATTTTGAAACAGTTCTAGATATGAAAATATAGTCAAGAGAACAAGTTCTGTTACACAACTATGATATCAACATGCAAGCCACTCAAGAGCTGCCAAGAGTGGAAAGTTCTTGAGAGTGCTACTTCACATGAAAAGGATGTTATGAATACTGTTTTCAAAATAACAGAAAGGATATAATAGACTCACCTATAAAAAAAAGACATGCCAAATTTAAGTTCACTCTGAGGCTTATGTTTGGTAGCAAATTTCAGTTCGTTTCACTTATTAGAAAGATAGCATTGGAGAAAAGCAAAAGGCAAGTATAGAAATGATAATGTGATCTCATTATAAAGGAAACAATCAACGGATTATTGAGGAAGCTCATGGACTGAGAGAGAAAGAGAGAGAGAGAGAGAGAGAGAGTCTTTGCCAGCTATACATCTAGTAGAGGGTTAATTTCCAGAATATTCAAAGAACTCAAAAAGCAAAGACTTAATTAAACAAATGACACCACCAAATAAGTTAAACATCTAAACAGAATTCTCAAAAGAAGAAATAAAAATAACTACAAAATGTATTTTTAAAAATCTTAAAAATTAGGGAAATTCAAATAAAAACTACTTTAAGATTTCATCTTACTCCAGTCATATTGGCTAAGATTAAGAAAACTAAACTACTTTTTCAGCAGATGAGAATAGTACAGAGTCCCACAACTGGACACACAGAGACATGGTCTGTGAGTTTCTCAGGCCTGAGCAACACATCTACAGTGAAACCTCTACACATATGACCCAAGCATCATAGAGCAAGGACCCAAGAAGGCATTAACTTCCTCTTAACTCTCCTTAAGGAAGCTCCTCCATGCAGCAGGAAACCAGGAACTCAAAAGGGCCTGAATGGCCAAACCTTGAAGATTAGGAGTCTATACATTATGGTTCCATGGACAGGCTGCCTGTATTCAGCTTCACCCACCCAGGGCTGAGGGAACATTGCGGAAGAGGGGGTAGAAGACTGAGCCAGGGAGCTGATACAAGAACAAATGGAAATGAATCCTACAAGCTCCTGGGACCTAATTCACAGGTACCTACAGCATTGGTATCAGCATGCACAAGACCCATGCAAGCTCAGCTGGACAAAAACCCAGCACAGAAGTGCAGAAATGGGTAGCAGAGCCCAACCTTAGCTGAGGAAATATTGGCAGCAGATGGTGGTCAGGTGAGGATGATGTGGCCTTCTTTAGAAAGGAGATTCCGGATAGGCTAACTAGAGCTCAGGAGGTGAGCTGGCACTGAGGAATGAGGGGTAGAGTAGATGGTCACTAGCACAAACGTCAGAAAGTATCAACTCCAGGGGGTGGCGGGCTTGCAGGAGGGTGCCAAGGGAGAAGCAGGTATAATGGCAATTGAGACTAACTGAAAAATTATATATGAAGCATATTAAAAATCAATAAGAAAAAGAAAACTAATGACACAAATACTGGTGTGGATGTGAGGGAAAAGAACCCTCATTCCCTGCTGGCAGTTGCAATAGGTGCAGCCACTATGAAAGTTAGTGTCCGAACCTGCAGCAGCGCATCACCAGCCAGGGCTGCCATGAGCCAGTCCAGCCCGCCCTTTTCCGGTGACCCTGCTGTCCTTCAGCGGCCATGGCACCCCTGTCTGTGCTGCTCACGCTCCTGTCCTTGCCGGTGGCGGGTGTTTTAGGGAATGAATTTAGGATATGAAGATCACCAGATTCTGTTGTTTTCCAAAATGGAAATTGGCCCTTAGCAGGAGAGAGGATCGCAGATGTGGCTGCACTCTCCATGGGCTTCTCTGAGAAAGAGGACCTATCCTGGCCAGGACTTGCGGTGGGTAACCTATTCCACTGCCCTGGGCCAGTGTTGGTGATGGTGAAGGGAGGAGACAACTGGCTCTCCCCACAGACAGCGTCATCTACACTTTGGAGAATGCAGTTCCTTTTAGTCTTGACAATGTTGCAAATTCCATTCACTCTCTATTTTCTGAAGAAACTGCTGTATTTTTTAATATTTTTTTTCATTTTTAACAATAAGTAATAATTTATGAGTACAAGCATCCTTCACATAAAACCAATTTGCAAGCTGTTGTGCCCAAACCCACACAGCCCATGGGTCCCACCATCCAGCTGGGGGGCTTGAATGTTCAATCAAGTTGATCAAATAAGTGTCCAGATTATATTGCTGTAGTTTCACCATTCACCCCAATCACAGCCCTTACATTCTACCACACCCCCTCTTCCGCATATTGTTCCTAGGCTTAGAAAAGGGCCATAGGTGGAGGAGAAGCAAAACAGTCTACTTTCTCTGGAGCTGTCGTTTTGGACTCTGGTCAATTCTGGCTGTTTCCTTTCACGGGCTGACAGTAAACTGCTGTAGTTTTACAGTTGGCTCCCTGTGAGGAAAGAGTGTATATGGTGGGGAAAGCAAACAGTGTTTGAAGACCTTTCATTCACATTACAGCAGCTCCGGAACCGCCTGTTGCAAGAAAACTCCACCCTCAACTCGCTTCTCAGTTCTCTGAGGAGGACCAGTGAAGTTGACCTGCTCTCTCTTTCTGAACTGCAAGTGCTACATGATATTTCAAGTTGTCTCATCATAAGCATCTAGCCAAGTATCATTCTCCTGACTTGTATTCACTTAAGCTGGCTGGTTTAGATGAAATTACAAAGCATTATGGGGAAGACTCTGAACAGTTCAGGGATGCTTCTAGGATCCTTTTTGATGCTCTGCAAAAGATTGCAGATGACATGTACAGTCTTTATGGTGGGAAAGCAGTGGTAGAGGTTGTGACTGTCAGATCGTTTGACACATCCCTTATGAGGAAGTCTAGGAAGTCAGGCAAAAGAGGAGATCCAAGAAATACCCTGTAAGCTTGCATATAAATATAATTTTGAGTACTCAGTGATTTTCAGTTTGGTGCTTTGGATTATGGTCAGCTTGGCCTTGGCTGTGATAATCACCTCTTACAATATTTGGAGCATGGATTCTGGATATGATAGCATCATTTATTGGATGACAAATCAGAAGATTAGAATGGAGTGAATTTTCCATATGATATATGTAGACAATAGGTTTGGTAACCAGTTTTCTTAAAATGAAATTAGTGTGGTTTAAAGTAGACACTATACCTTAACTTTATTTTTTAAAAACCCACAAATTCTGTTTGCTATTTTGTGTGTGCCTGTAGTTGTGGTTTAGAATGAATTATAGTATTGATGTGAATTGAATTGTGATATAGATTCCATAATATGCTCAAATATTGTTGATAAAGCCATTTAATATTGTAACTTAATTCCATGTAATACATTTGGAAACATACACTGAAAGAAATGTAAACCACCTAGAATAGTTATTTATGTTGGAAGTTGTATTAGTCACTTTTCTGTTGCTGTGATAAAGCACCATGACCAAGGAACTTATAAAAGGAAGAGTTTATGTGAGCTTACAATTGACAGTTCCAGGGAATTAGAGTCCATTGTGGCGGGAGGCATGGTGGCTGGATCTGGAGCAGGAATCCGAGGGTCACAACTTGTAAAGTACACAGGAAGCAGAGAGAGAGACTGGAGACCATGAGGCTTGTTAAACTCACTACGCCTGCCCGCAGTGACACACTTCCTCCAGCACGGCCGCACACCCCAAGACCTCCAAAAACAGTGCCACCAACTGGAGACAAATGTCTGAATACCTAGAGCCTATGGGGGACACTCATTCAAACCACCACATTCTGCTCCCTGTCCGTCATAAGCTCCTGACCATTATATGCATTCAGTCCAACCCCAAAAGTCCCCATAGTCTCCACCAGTTTCAATGCCATTCAAAAGTCCACAGTCCAAAGTCTCTTCTGAGACTCAGACCAATCTCCTAACTGTAAGCTCCTGTAAAATCAAAAGACAAATTACAAACACCCAACATACAGTGGAACCAAATACACATTCCCATTCCAAAAGGGAGGAATAGAGGCATAGTGAGGAAATACTAGACCAAAACAAGACCGAAAACCAGCAGGGCGAAAACCAAGTCCAGTAGCTCCATGTGCGACTTCTGGGACTTGACTTCCAAAGAGCTTAGATGGCTCAGCTCTTCCAGCTTTGCTTGCAACATACATCTATTTCTCAGGCTGGTACTGCTCCCTGTATGAAGCTCTCCTTGGCAAATCTCATAGGTCTGGCATCTCGAATGTCTTCTTGGGGTCTCCGCCGCCAACCAGGATTCACATTCACAGCTTCATGCAATGGCCTATCAGGGCCTACTTTATGCAGGGACACCCCTGCTGCACTCTGCCTGACCTGGGCAGCTCTCTGAAACCATGGAAGAAGAACTGATGACCCCTTCACTCTTGCAAACCTCATGCCTCTAAAGCCAGCACCACGTGAATGAAATTGCCGAATCTGGCTGCAAGTTCGGGATGGAATCTCTCCTACTTTAACCACATTTGCAATTTTTCTCTGCCCAGGACTTGGAGGATTAGCTGGGTGTGGTCTTGCCCTGAAGGTACTGATTCTTTTGTTTACCTGTAAATCTCCAGGCCTCTCGTTAATCACTTTAGTCTCCTTATGAAAGGGAGCCTCTCCTTCATAAGCCTTGGCCCCACCTTTAATCTTCCTAGTGCAGTTATCAGATCCAAACTGTACATTCTGCATTTCTAGCTGCCCCACCTGCCCTTCTCCACTGTTGATCTGCACAAAATTCACCATTAAAAGCCATGCCACCATTTCTACATTAGACTGTCTTGAAATGTCCTCCACCAAACACATCAGTCCATTGCTTTTCAACTTAGCATCAGGCAAGCATTTGGGCTGTGGGCAAACTGTGGCCAGACTCTTTATCAAAATATCCCAGTTGCTGCCTAAGTCTTTATTTTCCACTGGAACCACATCTTTTGCAGCCATGCTTTCTTCCAGGCCTCCACTAGAATGGCCCTTTAAGTTCTGCTTACAGTAGTTGACAGCCTTTCTAGCCCAAAGTTCCAAAGTCTTCCACATTTCTCCAAACATCCACATGGTCAGGTTCTTCACAGCCAACAGCCCACTCTCTGTATTAGTCACTTTTCTGTTGCTGTGATAAGGCACCATGACCAAGGAACTTATAAAAGAAAGAGTTTATTTGAGCTTACAATTGACGGTTCCAGGGAATTAGAGTCCATTGTGGTGGAAGGCATGGCAGCTGGATCTGGAGCAGGAAGCGAGGGTCACATCTCACAAAGAGCACAGGAAGCAGAGAGAGAGACTGGAGAACATGAGGCTTGTTAAACTCACTAAGCCTGCCCCCAGTGACACACTTCCTCCAGCATGACCACACACCCCAAGACCTCCAAAAACAGTGCCACCAACTGGAGACAAATGTCTGAATACCTAGAGCCTATGGGGGACACTCATTCAAACCACCACAGAAGTACACTGAATTTCTTAGAGAAGATTTTGAATGCTTAACTTCCTTGCACGGAATAGATAAATCCTATTTGGGCTGTTACATACCATGAGCCATTTGTAAATGTCTTAATTTGAGGTATCTTGGAAACCACAGGAAGGATTTTTACCTTAGAGCACCCCAAAATTACAAGATGTGCTTATATAATTGCTTTGTTTTAGAAATGTAGGTGATTGGCAGGCTTGCTATTTTTTAACCCTTTTTTACAAGTTTGGTGATCTGTATAATCTAGTAGAGATATTAAAAATATGACATTGATTTAAGAAGCGACTACTTTTGTGGAATATAGATGCTTGTAATTAAATACACAAAAATGAATCTGTGGGGGACATCTTGAATATAAAGTATTTTTATTTCAGTAACTTTCCCCCCTGTGAAGCTATTCTGTAAAATATTAAGTAGAAGTAGATGATTGCTACTTTTCATGTGGAAATGGACTAATTATACAAGGTGACAAATAAAGTTAATTGCTGGGCATGCTTTGTCCTGACCCATGAGGCTGTGAAGCGCCTGGAGAAGTGCTTCTTCTATGCTAATTGGTCTGGAATTGTGCATGACAAGATAAGAAAATTACAGGAAAACCTGGAAGAAAGAAGAAAGCAACTGCTAGAGGACCCATTTGGGACTGGGCTACACAGCCTCTTGCCCTACTTACTCCCCCTGCTTGGACCCCTCCTTATACTTTTCCTTCTTCTTACCTTTGGCCCATGCATTGTTAATAAGGTCATACAGTTTACCCAGGGGAGGTTAGACACAGTAAAGTTACATCAGGTGGAGGTCCACTATCACAGGCTCATCCAGGAACCAGGGTTCTATGAATGGCCATCTTCGGCCACCCTCCATGTGGCCAATGATGGGTAAGACCCAAGAAAGACTGGGGCAACCTAAGACAGGACATGGAGAGGCTCTTCAGCAGACCAGAGTCATAGCACCTGACAATGGGTAAGATCTTTCTGCACTCAGCCAACCTAAGACAGGGACCAAAACCTTAGCTGTTTGTATCCCAAAGATGGGTAAGACTGAGTTTGCAAGAATAGACAACCTAAGACAGGGGCTATTTTTCTCTTCCTGCATTACAAAAAGTAAAGGGGGAGTTGTTGGGCCTGCTTTGTCCTGGCCCATGAGGCCCATGGTAACTTCTTCAGCCTGCTCTAAAGTTTGACGACCTGTCTCTTAGTTTCAAAATCCAGCCACTTCTGCATAAGGGTGACTCAGCATAGTCTGAGCTGAAAATGCCCCTACCTGGATACAACTAATGAGGTGAATTTTATTGGCCCAAAGCTATCCCCCCACTCTACGTATTTCTTCGCCCGCCTTCTTTTCTCCACCCCTCCCGCCGAGCAAATATAAGCTGCTGCCTGACGCAATAAAGTGAGTCTTTGCTTCGATGAGCTCCCAGTCTGGTGTGTTTTCTTGTGGACCATAGACACTCATCATCCCGCTCAGCCCCATCCACTGAGGTGTCCAGCTTGTTCGAGCCTCTTCTCCCCTGTCCGCTCTTAGGGACACCCCACAGTTAATTATTTCAAAAAAAAAAAAAAAAAAAAAAAAGAAAGAAAGAAAGAAAATTAGCGTCAAGAATTCTTTAGAAAACAAAAAATAGATGTAAAGTATGACCCAGCTCTAGCACTCCTCTTAGCAGAAACCTAAAGTGCTTGATATCCTACTAAAAGGATACTTGCTCAGGGACGGGGAGATGCTCAGCAGGTAACAGCATTGACTGCTTTTCCATAGGAACTGGGTTTGATTCCCAGCACCCACATGGCAGCTAACAACCACTGTAACTCCAGTTCCAGGGTATCCAATACCCTCTTCTGACCTCCGCGGGCATGACATGACACAGGTGCACTTACATGCATGCAGGAAATACACTTATGCACATAAAATAATAAAATATGTTAAAAGACTTGGTCATACATGTTTATTGCTGCCCTTTTCACAATAACTAAGAAATGAAAATAACCTAAATGTCCCTCAACAGACATATAAATGCTGAAAATATGGTAGCATTACACAAGAGTTCTCTTCAGCTATAAAAATAAGAATAATAAAATCATGAAATTTGCAGTTACATAGATAGAACTAGAAAATGTTAGACTCAGAGAAACAAGTGGCACATGTTCTCTCTAACCAGTGGATCTTACCTTCAAATCCTTACATATGAGTGTATATCCTGAAGTAACTGCAGGAGCCAGGAAAATGGAAAGGAATCTTATTTTATATAAAATAAATCTGAAATCATTTAGGTAAAAAATAAGGTATATATAAATAAAAGAGCAGCAACTTACGTTGCATGGAAAGAAAATTCAGTTTAAGGCAGAGTCATGAATGTTGTCTGAGAGACATAATAATGGGTCATTTGTAGAGAAAATGTGCTATATTTTATAATTTTCTCTGAGATTATCCAATGAATAAAATTTAAAGTGTTCTAATATGTTATGTTATATTATGTTATTCTTATTTGAAAAACATTGTAGGGCTGGAGGGATGGATAAAGCTAGAGAGATTGCCCACTGGTTAAGGTCACTGCTCTTGTAGATTATTTGAGTTCAGTTCCCAGCACCTATACGGTGGCTAACAACCATCTCCAATAGCAGTTCCAGGGGTTCCAACACCATCTTCTGGCCTTTGCAGACATTGCATACATGAGTCCACTTACATAAATACAGGCAAACACTCATAAACACACACACATAAACATTAATTAAATATTTTAGTTTTAATATTTCATATATCATTTTATGTGTTTGAGTGTTTTGCTTGCATATATTGTAACTGCACCCTTATCATGCAATGCCTGTGGAGATCCATGGAGAACATCAGATTCCCCTGGAATTGGAGTTATAGAACGTTGTTAGCCGCCATGTGGATGCTGGGACTCAAACCCAGGATTTCTACAAGAGCAGCCAGCCACTACTCTCAATCACTGAGCCATCTCTCCACCCTCTAAGTTATTTTTTTAAGAAAAGAAGAGTAATATGGATCAAAACTCCCATTTAGGTATTGGGTCATCATTAAGTGTCTGTACCTCCAGCTACTGACCCTGGGGTCTTAACCTCCACTTCCTTCACATTGATAATATGAGCCTGGTGACAGGGAATTGTAACAATTTCATTCATCTATAATACAGTGGCTTTAAGATTATGACCACTGACCCATAAAATCCAAAAGGTCTAGGACAACATGAATGCAGACTGGCACCAATGGTTCTATATGCATTGTGGGAAATCCAAAGACACTTTTCTATTTTTTCATAGAAATGCCAATTTGGTTGCATGAAATTATAGAAAGGTAAGAATGAGTGAATTTCATGTGCTTTCTATAAGTATTTTAAATAGGTTTTAGGTGACCCCTATGAATCTAGGAACTTGAACCATCTTTGGTCATTTTAAATTCTGAAATATAGGAATGAGGACCAGTTGAATACTTTTTTTAGTCTTTTCCAGACAGGGTCTCCCTGTAGCCCCAGCTGTCCTGGAACTCACTCTGTAGACCAGGCTGGCCTTGAACTCACAAAGATCTGCCTGCCTCTGCCTCCTGAGTGCTAGGATTAAAGGCGTGCACCACCATGCTCGGCAGAATGAGGACCAGTTGAATATTTGTCTAGTGTGGGAGAAACTGATTTCTTTGAGCTAGTCTAGAAATAAGAACCCAAATTCCAACTTTCAGAACTAAGAAGATGATTCACCACACTCTCTGACAGTGCTCTCCAATAGTTACAACAGCATTCCCATGATGCTGCTTGGCCACACCACTCCATGTTCTGGTGCAGTTCATGGCTACGCCTGTGCTGGCAGGAAGAACTTGCAGGTGTGGTTTCCCTGTCACAAAACAAACCATGTTACCTGACAGCATGAATACAGGCAGTGTATCCATCCCTACTTTCCTCATCAAATAGCTTCCTGGGCTATACAGAGCCCATCATCCAGATCTACTTTGTTCTATCTCCCTCTGGCCTTTTCTTCTCATTATGCATGTGATCACACATGAGTTTATATAGTTAAGATCTCCCAGGATCCTTCTGAAGAACTCAGAGGTGCCATTTTATTCTTTCTACCCATCATGATTCTCACCCCAATCTCTGAGAATGCCCAGAGATGACAGTGTTGGCAATAAATCTTGCTTTTCTTCATCTCCTAGTATGACTCAACTTACTACCTCTGAAAAATCTAGAACTGGTGTAATAGAAATGTAAGAATAAATATTGCTCAAATTTGACTATATAAACACTGCTTGTTTCTTCAAATGGCAATAAAATCCTGGCAGACACACGATGTAGACTTTACTGATATGGATTAGAATTTTTTAAATCACAGTGAAGAGTGAAGCCAAGAGAGGCAAACATCGATGAACGAGGTCAACTGGAGATTCAGGAAGAGAAAGAAAACTTCAGGGACCCCATAAGAAACCACACTAGCCTGTGTGATGTGCAAGTCACTTCTATTTCAGTGTCGGGAAACAACGGAAACAGCTCAAGTCTGCAGATAAGCTGTTTCATTCAAAGAAACATGAGCACAGAGCAGCCACTTGAGCTGTGGTAACTGCTGTGAGCTGAAGTTGCCCAATGACAACCACACATCAGACAGAAAGCTTGCTAAGTAAGAGGATTAGCTGTGGATGCTGGAGGCCAGGCAGGCATTATAACCTTGAGAGTTAACAGGAAGTGAGAGCCCTCTGCTCCAAAATAAGGAGGAAAGTGCATACCTTTCACCAAGCAATTGGGCAGGTGTGATGGGGAAGGATAATTGTCAGTGCCTGACAGTGGGAAGGAATAGACAATGTGTTACATGAACATGTTGATATTAACTGGTTTTGGTAACACAGCTCTAACATACTATTATCAAATTCTCAGGTTCTATAAGCTGATTACAAAATAATAATTTCAACAAAAAGGAAAACAGAATGCCTTTCAGTATTTTTGAGGGGATAAAAGAAAAACATGAGAGAAGGAATCCTGAACTTACCTGGCTCTCATTTGTAAATGAATAAAATAGCTTTAAAAATGCTGCTATTTGATCATTTGAGAATACTATTTGACTCTGATTATAAAAACATTTCATGTTTTAAAATCATAAATATATGAAGAAGAAAATGCAAATGAAAGCACCATATATAGACACTTCTACCTGCTATTTTCTATTCAATGGCAATCTATACTCTAAATATATTTATTGGTCACAATCATGATTGTTCTATAACCATTTATCATAAGCACTCTCTCATTTTATTTTTAAGATTAAAAATGTTTTTATTTATTATTTTCTGTGTCTGAATGGATGGCCTGCATGTGTATGAGCACTCCTGTTGTGCAGTCCCTGCAGTCAGAGGTGTCAGATCCCCTAGCCACGTGGGTAATGGGACTCAAACCTGGGTCCTCTGCAAGAAGAGTCAGTGCTATTAACCATTGAGCAATCTTTCCAGCAGCAAAAACCATGACAGTTGGCTGCACATATGTCCAGAGTATATATGTACCATAATTTATTTAAACAGTAACCTAATATTAGGTTAAATTAAATTAGCTCCAATGTTATATTTGATAATGTTGTGCAGGGAATAATATTGTAATGTTTTTGTTTCTTACAATAAATTTCTAAAAATTAAATCACTATTCAGAAGGTACAAATATGTTACAAAAATATCATTCAAAGACGTAATGTTCATAAAGTTCCTGCTTTTACTATGTAATACACACTTCCCATACTGTTCCTAATGATGCATTTTTAAAATTATTTATGTTTAGTTTGTTTAAAAATTATTGGCAGCCTTTGTTTCAGTTGTGATTTATGCACCCTGATGAGATTGATCACTCTGCTGAGGTACTCATTTCTCTTTTCTTATTACCTGCCTTTTCAGAACATTTACCCTGTAGGAATTCTATGATAGAATGCATGTTTTTATTTATTGACCTAGGACAGAGTGGGGTTTTTTTTGTCAGATATGCTACAAACATTTTTCTTTTTGCATCTTATTTGTGATATTTTGGATATATTTAAATTTTAATTTCAATGTTCTAACTTACTCAACTTTTCAACTTCTTTTCACTTTACACATAAAAGGCCTTCATTCTATTGTTTATTCAGCATGAACATTCAACAAACACATTGTGGGAATTTATTTCCATAGCAAAACAAAGGAGTTGTTTTCTTTGACTTTCAAAATGGATTATTAAGGGCTGAGGGCTGGCAAGATGGCTCAGTGGATGAAGGTACTTGCTGCCAATCCTGATGATCTGAGTTTCATCCTGGCCACCCATATAAGGAAGGAGAGAACTGACCTTGGAGAGTTGTCCTCTGACCTCAACACACTTGCTGTGGTATGCATGGCACACACACACACACACACACACACACACCAATACCACCAACAATAACATATGCGCTAAATAAATATACAAATATAATTTAATTTTTAATATCAAAAAAGTAATTATTGAAATAAAGATTGTGGCTTCGTTATTAACATTTATAATTTCAACTCCAGGAATGCTTTCTGTGTGAAACAAATAAAATAATCAATTTCATGAAACAACCCCATACACATTTGTTGCATGCTGTCTATAGTCAGTGTTGGATGGAGATTAGTGTCATGGATTGCAGACTTAAGAGTTTGTTGTGATTCCCACATTTGTCCCTGCACAGTTCTTTGTACTTTGGCTTTAATTTTCCCTATCTAGACTTCCTTTTCTTCAGCCTATAAAAAGAGACAGCAGTAGGTCCTACTATTTAGATACATTGTGCATATTACATGAGGTATTGGATGGAGGTTACATAGAAGTGTATGGCAGAACACCTAGCAACTGCACATGTGAGAAGGTCAGAGGAATATTTGTAAGAATCAGTTATCTGCATTCACAATGTGAGTGAGTTCCAGGGATTCGACTCAGGTCATCAGGCTTGGTAGCCAGCACTTTCCCATCTCATCAGCCCTTGTTTTGTATTTCTAACAACCATTTCTAATTGTTAACTTCCATAATGTTGTAGAAGTTACACATTACATTGCTATAAACCTATTCATAATATCATTTCCCATAAATAGAAAAAAATTTTCCCCATTACTTCTCAAATTTACCTTGTGTTTTAGTTTGCCTCCACTTGCTGTAACAAAACACTCTGATGAATACCAAGTTGAGGAGGAAAGGGTCTTACATCTCCTGGATCACAGTTCATCACTTAGGGAGCCCAAGGTAGGAACTCAGGGAAGGAACCTGGAAACAGGAGCTGAAGCACAGGCCATGGAAGAATGGTGCTTACTGGCTTGCTCCCCTGGCCCATGCTCAACCTGATTTCTGATATAATAAAGAACAACTGTCCAGGGGTACCACCACCCATAGTGGGTTAGACCCTTCCACATTACTCAACAATCACTCACAAGCCAATCCAATGGAGGTAAGTCCCCAACTGAAGCTTCATCAACCCAGGTGTGTCATTGACACTAAAGCTATTCAGCACACCTTGGTTAGGTTTGTACTAGACTGTACTTAACATATAAAGTGATTCCACAAAAATACCCCTGTCTATGTGATTGAAGCACCCCATTTACAAGTAGAGTGCTATTATAAGACATTGAAAAATATATATAAGTTCCTTTAATTTTCCTCAAACAGCCCCTCTATGTTTATGATTAAATTACTTCCATATGTAGTCCTGCTGTGCTCTGCACTCATGTATCCCTTCCATCTCAAATTCAGGTGTTTAATCCCAAATGTAACAATATTTGGAAGTGGAAACTGTGGAAGGTGACTGATTGGAGAATGAGACCACTATGATGTAATTAGTGCCCATTTAGGAAGGGATGTTAGAGAAAGGAATTGTGTCTATGCCCTTGAGGATTCAGCAAACATTTGCAAGTAGGAAGAATCCTGGACAGTTGTGGTGGTTTGATTGAGAATGTCCCCTATAGGCTTCAAGTATTCAGACATTTTTGTCCCCAGTTGGTGGTGCTGTTTTGGGACATCTTAGAGGGTGTGGCCATGCTGGAGGAAGTATGCCACTGGGAGTGGGCTTAATGAATTCCACAAGCCTTGCAGGCTCTCTCCCAGCTTCCTGTGCTCACTGGAAGACTTGACCCTCGGCTTTCTGCTGCAGCTCCTCCCACCACGCCTCCCACGACAATGCACTCTGATTCCCTGGAACTGTCAATCTTAAGCTCAAATAAACTCTTCCCTTTATAAGTTCTCTTGGTCACAGTAGTTTTATCACAGAAACAGAAAAGTGACTAATACAGTTTTTGGTACCAGAGAGTGGGATGTTGGCTGTGAAGAGCCTGACCATGTGGGTGTTTGAAGAAATGTGGAATACTTTGGAAATTTGTGCTAGAAAAGCTGTTGACAGCTGTTAGCAGAGCTTAATGGGCCAGTCTAGTAGAAGCCTAGAAGAAAGCAATGCTGAGAAAAATGTATTTCCTGAGGAAAATAAAAAATTAATTAAGCAGCAACTGGGATATTTTGTCAAAGAGTCTGGCTGGAGTTTGCCCACAGCCCAAATGCTTGCCTGAGGCTAAATTGAAAAGCAATGAACTAATTTCTTAGGTGGAGGATATTTCAAGACAACCTAATGTAGAAATGGTGGCATGGGTATTAATGGTGAATATTACACAGATCTACAGTGAAAAATAGCAAATGGAGCAGCAAGAAATGCAAAATGTACAGTTTGGATCTGAAAAGTGTGCTAGGAAGATTAATGGCCAAGCCAAGAAGGAGAGGATCCATTTGATAAGGAGATTAAAGTGATTAAGGAGAGGCCTCCAGACTTACAAGTAAACAATTGTAAGAGTACCTTCAGGGCAAGACCACACCCAGCTAAGCCTCCAACTTTTGAAAGGAAAATACTGAATGGGTTTCTACTCCAAAATTTTCAGGGCAGAAAAACTTTGCAAATGTGGTTGAAATAAGCCAGGGTCCATCCCAAACTTGCAGCCAAACTCAGCAGTTTCATTCACATGGTGCTGGCTTTAGAAGCATGAGGATGCAAGAGAGAAGGGTCATCAGTTCTTCCTCTGTGGTTTCAGAGAGCTGCTGAGACCAGGCAGAGTGCAGCAGGGGTGTCCCTGCATAAAGAAGGCCCTGATAGTCCATTGTGTGAAGCTGTGAAGGTGAAGCCTGGTTGGCAGTGGAGACCCCAAGAAAACATTCGAGGTGCCAGAGCTGTGAGATATTTCCCATGGAGAGCTACATACAGGGAGTGGTAACAGCCTAAGAAAGAGATGTATGTTGCAAGCAAAGCTAGAAGAGCTGAGCCATCCAAGCCCTTTGGAAGTAAAGTCCCAGAAGTCACACATGGAGCTACTGGACTGGGTGTTTGCCCTCTTATTTTTGGTCTTGTTTTGGTCCAGTATTTCCTCACTATGCCTCTATTCCTCCCTTTTGGAATGGGAATGTGTATTCAGTTCCACTGTGTGTTGGGAGTATATAATTTGTCTTTTTTTTTTTTTTTTGGTCTTTTTGAGACAGGGTCTCCCTGTAGTCCCAGCTGTCCTGGAACTCACTCTGTAGACCAGGAACACAAAGATCCGCCTGCCTCTGCCTCCCAAGTGCTAGGATTAAAGGCATGCACCACCACGCCCAGCCTAATTTGTCTTTTGATTTTACAAGACCTTACAGTTAAGAGATTGCCTGGGTCTCAGAAAAGACTTTGGACTATAGACTTTTGAATACTATTGAGACTGGTAAAGACTGTGGGGACTTTTAGGGTTGGACTAAATGCATTTTGCATTTTATATGGTCATGAGTCAGGGAGTAGAATGTGGTTTGCATAAGAATGTCCCCATAGGCTTCAAGTATTCAGACATTTTGTCCCCAGTTGGTGGCACTCTTTTGGGAGATCCTAGATCTTAGATCTTAGAAGTACATCACTGGGGGCAGGCTTTGCAGGCTCCTGTTGCTCTCTCTATCTTGGCTTTCTGTGCTCATTGGAAGATGTGAACCTTGGCTTTCTGCCTCAGTTCCTACCACCATGCCTCCCACCACAATGAACTCTAATTCCCTGGAACTGTCAATCTTAAGCTCAAATAAACTCTTCCCTTTGTAAGTTCCCTGGTCATGGTGGTTTTTTCACAGCAACAGAAAAGTGACTAATACAATAGTATTACAGCTTCCTAAGCATTAGGAAGCATGCCCCCAGGAATGGTAAGATTTTCAAATATTTCTATTATTTGTTTCATGAAATATTTTGTACTTTAAATAATCATAAAACAAATGCTGCAAATGACAGCTCACATTACTGCTTAAACTTCAAGTATTTCAATGAATCAATTTCTTTTAAAAGAATTTACTCTGTGAAAGAAACACTGTTGCTACTTAACATTATCTGGTTGAACCTCTTAGATTTAAAAATGCACTTCTGAGATAATTTCTATTTTGCATATACATTTAAGATTATTTTAAAGTAATTACAATTTGAAAAACTTGTTCTTTGATACAAAAATGCAAAAGGAGTTATAAACTAAAAGCAGTATGATATTTTGCATCAAATCATAAATATGAAAATTAATTCCACTACAAAAATACTAGCATGAATAGAAATGTTCTTACCATAATATATGGCAGGGAAGATAGTGCCTGATTAACTGAATATATTTTTCTTTCTTGAATCATTGTAAATATTACTAAAGATGAAAATATGTAGGAGCACATGTTAATATCATCTGCAGATATGTAAAAGTAATCACCTACAAATGTTTTCTGGAACTTTATGTAACTGTCAATTTTCTAATCAGAGGGCCCCAGGTCCACATTGCATTAATAGTATAATCTATAATCTTCTGGTTAATTTAGATGTTAAAAGATATTAACAAAAATAATACTACAGAATTGATTGCTAAAAAATAAAGCATATTTAAGCCTTTATGCAGCAAGTAATTTTGAGCAATTGTAATAATAGTATTAGAATATTATAATAGTATAGAAACTATTATAATTATTATATTAGTATAGATTGTCTTCATTTGTATTAAAATGGCCCTGTTATTAAAGAAGCAAACCAGTCAACATAGAAGAGAACAGAATGTGCTCAAGTAATGACAGGAATAGGTATTTTCTAATTCCAGGTCCCCTCACAGAGTCTCTGCATAAATATGAATACAGGAGAAATCAGAAGTGAGATTGAGATATCGTCATCAAATGCAGAATTTAGAAAACCCACACTTGAAAGATAAAAGGTTTCACACTGACCATTTGCTTCTTCCCCAAGCCTGCATACCTACCACTCCAAGATGGTTCCCTGAGTGCCTGGGAAAAGAGAATGTTTCATGCATGTTTCCCCAACATTCTGAGACCCTTCACAGAGGGCTCATTCTTGCTTTGCCCCAAAGGAAGTATTGGAGGTATACTCTGGACCAAATGACCAAGCATCCTTAGAAATGAAGTGAGGAACAGTGAGCAGAGCACAGATCTAGAGGTTGATGCACCTTTCTACCCAACAGATGAACCGTGCTTCAGGGTGTCATCACTGTACTGCTCTGTTCGTAGCATAGTCTATATGACTACCAGGCTTGAGTTCCTAGTCCGTTTTCTTACCCAGATCAATCTTCTCCTTAAGCCAGGGTCAAGAAAGCAGTGTAAGTGAGCAAGTATCTGGTAAGTAATTTGCTCTTTTCCCATCCTGACCCTCAGTGCTCTGGTTAAGGCTACTGTAGGCCTAGAGGCAAGGACATCTCTATACATAAATGTGGAGCAACAATCTGTAGCCATCCCAGATGGCAAAATAGTTACCCCAGTCAGAGGCCGTACCCATGTTCACAGTCCAACACAGAGCTCTGCCCAACTACAAATTCCAAACAACAGTATTGTCTAAACAGGAAAAATAACCTAAAGTTCAGCTACTCCAGAGTAAAAACTCAGTCAGTATTGCTGCTGATATAGTCCAGCCAGGTCTCACTGGACCAAGGAAGCCTGCTAGCAGTTCCATTAAACTTCTGAGCACAGAAAGTAGCCCAACCTAGTAATTCCCCAAAGTCAGATTGCTCACACTATCAGAATCCCAAGCTAGACTCAATAGTGAAGCTCTATCACCATTCAAGAAACCTGCAAAAGCCAAGAGTTGGGAGTTTCCCTACCTACTCATGCATCAACACAGGATATGAAATCTCTGAATATATTCTGAGATAGATCCTACATTATGCAACAAAATAAGTCATCAGATTTAACTGGATAAAAGTCATATCAAGTATCTTTTAGTCATAACAAGCACAAAACTAGACATCAATAACAAAGGAGATTTTTCTGGGAAAATTCACAAATATATGAAAATTAAGGCTGTTTTTAAACTTCTAATATGTCCCAAAAGAAATCATGGTGAAGGGCTGGAGAGATGGTTCAGCAGTTAAGAGCTGTTCTTCCAGAGCACCCAAGTTTCCAAGTTTGGATCCCAGCACCCACATGGCAGCTAACAACCATCTATAACTCCAATTCCAGTGGATCCCAGGCTCTCTTATGTCCTCTTCAGGCACTGCATGACACACATTACACACATGCAGAAATAACACTCACACATAAAAAAAAAATCACAAGACAAATCAAGCATTACCTGAGACAAAAATGTTGAAACCAGCATAGCAAGATGAATGAGATTCGAAAAACAAATTATTAGAAAGGAAGTTCACAGTGATAAGCATATATATCAAGAAAGATTTCAGGCTGCGGAGATGGCTCAGTGGGTAAAGTGTTTGCTTTGCAAGCATAGTAATCTGATATCAGATCCCCAGTACCAACATACAAATTCAGAAATGGCAATATGTGCTTATAATTCCAGCACTGGGAGACAGACAGAAGGATCCCCAAGCCTCACTCATCAGCCTATCTAGCCAATTAGAGAGCCTCAAGTTCAGCGAGAAATCCTGTCTCAAAAAATAAAGTGGAGAGCAATTGAGGAAGATAGCTGGCATCAACCTCTGACCTGCAAATGCACTCAGCACACAAGCACAGACACACACACACACACACACACACACACACACACACACACAGAGTGATTTCAATTAAGTAATCTAACATTATATTTCAAGGAGCTAAAACTAGAGAACAAGAAAATAAGTCTAAAGTTAACAAAAGGAAGAGAATAAAAACATTTGAGTGAATTTCAGGAGCTGTAGCTCCAAGGTCATGGGCTGCAAAAGCAGAATCTGCAGGAAGGATTTTCGTTTTCAGCAATGGCTGCTCAGAAATGGAGAATCTATTTTCTACAGAGACAAGCTACTTGATAGGTTATCCAATCCCAAATGGCCAGCCCTAAACACATGTACATGTGACCAACACTAACTGAACTAAGTATGTGTGTGTATTTGTGTGTGTGTGTGTGTGTGTATGTGTGTGTGTAGCAATTATAATTGTAGGAAAGTTCGAGTTCAAGATGGGGTAGTGGGGACCCAGGAGAAACTGGATAGGGAGAGTTTCAAAAGACATAAATCCAGTGTGCCTATGGGAGAAATTCTCGAAATTTAAATTTTAAATTAAAATAAGTTCATGAGGTAAACTAAGAATGCTTTTCAAACCTATGAATAGTTTCAGTTGCTTCTGGAACTCAACTTCAGCTTTGCCAATTTTATTAAGAAAAGGCTAAAAGTCTTACATTTTAATCTATTTCTTTAAAGGTCACACCATTTGGATGTTAGAGGGGGCATAGACTGATTTTTATTTCAAAATAACTACTGTGCCATCATTTTAAAATTTGACTTAAAAAAAAAAAGCCAATCCCTAAGTTTAGTATCATAAGTTTTCATGGGTGAAATTGCTTGTCCATTACCCATGCCTTTACAACACCCCCCCCCAAAATGTGGCATGCAAAAAAAAAGACTAAAGTGATTCTTATTTTAATATAAGGTCCTTGCCCGCATTTTAAATAAAATATCAAAGTAGAAACTTCTCAGAAAATGACAACGAAAAGCAAAAAAGCCAAAAGGTGACCTCCTAATGTAACATTTAAAAGGAAATGTGTTTATTCGACAGATCTGAGCCTCCGCTTTCCTCCGGGGCTGGCTTATTAGAATTTTTCATGCCGCAAAGACCTTTCCCACTCAGCAGCATTCTCCTTCTTCACGTTAACCTTTGCCCTGAAGCAATACCATGCATGTTATCACAGCAAGAGTGCTAAAGGAAGCCTCCTGGAGATTAATCATTCAAGGGACTTTGCACTTCCTTGTCAAAGCAGCAGAGTGCTCTTTGCTGCTCACAAAGAATGAGAAGGGCTTCCCAGACATACCTGAGCATGGGGCAGTGTGGTACTCATCATTTAGCCTCAGTGGGAAAATTGGACAAATACAAATGGTTCCTCGTCCTTGCATGCTCTCTGTATTTAATAGTTACTAAATACGAACTAAACGGTAGGCAGCCAAACCCAGAAGAAAAATCATTACCCTGTTTCATTTTTCATAGAGAAAAAAAAAGTCACTCACTAATCTCTTTGATTTTGATGTAATAATGATTGACTGAATATGTGAAAGAAGGTAAAGAATGACAACGTGAAATGTACAGAGTTGTATTTTCACTGAAGAGAATGATGAATTCTGTAAGCACTGTTTGCTACTTTATCAGATAACTGAATCACTAAGTTATATGAACCAACAAAGGCCTTCTAGACATTTCGTGAAAATATCATTTGCAAAAACTGATTGTATGCATGAAAGATATCAGTTTCAATGCCAAAATGTAGTGTTCCTTCAAGATTTTCGTATTACAGTATATTCTTACAGGAAAACACAGTTCTTCAGCCATGTCCTCCTTTGGTAAACTGCTTCCTGTTCATGAATGTAAGCATGTTCCCTCCTGCCACAGTTGATTTCTCTCCTCTTATGATTTTTTTTTTTTCTTCTTTACATTTTTTTTCATTTTTTAACAATAAGTAATAATTTATGAGTACAAGCATCCTTCGTGTAAGACCAATTTGCAAGCAGTTGTACCCAAACCCACACAACCCAAGGGTCCCACCATCCAGCGGGGGGGGGGGGGGCTTGTATGTACAATCAAGTTGATCAAATAAGTGTCCAGTCTATGTTTCTGTAGTTTCACCATTCACCCCAACCGCAGCCCTTACATTCTACCATGCCCCCTCTTCCGCAGATTGTTCCTTAGGCTTAGAAAAGGGGCACAGGTGGATGAGAGGCAAAATAGTCTACTTTCTCTGGAGATGTCATTTTGGACTCTGGTCAATTCTGGCTGTTTCCTTTCATGGGCTGACAGTTGTGATCTTTTATCAGAAAATGGAGATTCAAGTTCACACAATCAACAAAGGGTTCAACTAGAACTACAATGCTAATCTCATGTCCATGATGTTACGAGCTTTCCACTCTACCAAAATCACAGACAGCAGCCAATTGTGCTACATAGCTGTCATTTGGCAGGGGTGTCTCATAAATTAAAATAAAAGCTATCCATTCAAATTAAAATTGATTTTCATATTCTGTTCACATTTTAGCTCATAATGACCATCACACCACTTTGCAACTACAGTAGAGTTTCTTTTTGGACTTTTGTTTCAACAACCAAACCTCAAAGCTATGTTTCTGCTGACTTCTCCGTATAATTACTAAAAACTGTTCTAAAATCATTTTATCCAGTTAAATTCATGGTGGTTGATATTAAAACAATTTTATACAAGGTCCATCTTTATTAAACAGTACATCTTAATTTGTGATTTACACTAACAACATAGAAAATGAATTCATACAAGAACCAGGATCAGGGGTTCCTCCAGAGCCCCTGGTTTGAGGATGGACAAAGAACTGAAACTGGACAAAGGAAATGACACTCACATTGCTGCTCGTCGCTGTTGTCCCCACACTGGTCTGTGAAGTCACACACATGGTTAGGGGGCAGAGAGACCCCGTTCCCACACTGAAAGAATTCAGCTCCTTGTTGACTCAGTAGAGGAGTGAAAAGACAGGAAATCCAAAGGCAACAGAAAGCACCATTCATTGGGAATGCTGACATGCCTGCCTTAGAGCAGAGGACTATCCCTTGCTGTTGGGAAGGGAAGGTCAGTCACTTAGAGTGTAAGTACTCATAACTCAAGACCTGTCTTCTCTCTTTGTTTTCCAGATTTGCTTCTTGTCACTGGATACAACTCTTAACAAATATCTCCCGAGGCAGGTAATTGACTCTTTCAGGGGTAGGCCATTAGAAAATATTTAACTTGAGTAATTGCACCATGTCTAGAGCCAGCTGAATATGGGTGTTTATCACTCCATGTACAGTTTTATAGCCATGCTATCTACCGAAAGAAAAAAAATGCAACAAAAACCAAATGGCAGGTACATAAGCTGACTGAAGAACTATAATCAAGTTGTAAAATGGCATACAAAATGTCTGCCTTCATTCTTATGTCCATTGGATCCCTCTCATGAAAAGTAGGACATTATTGTCAGGCAAAAATTGGTAGAGTTTCTCAATAAAATGTTTATTCATTTTTTGTTCAGGCCTAGGGACTCAACTGAAGGTGTTGAGTATACTCAGCAAGTGCTCTACCTATGAGCTATGTTTTTATGAATCAGAGTCTCCTTATATAGCCCAGCATTGTCTTGCACTTGGTAATCCTCCTGCCTCAGCCTCCCAAATGGTAGGATAACAGGCATCCACCATCATACCCATGGGCTTGTTTGTCCTTTTCAAGTGATTATAAATCTTATTGATTTATAATTGATTATATAACTGATTATAAATCTTTTGAGATAAATTAAGAATCATAGACCTTTAATTTTTATTTTATTTTTAATTTTGTATATTTGTAGTTCTGTGGTCCTATACAAGAGCAGCAAGTGTTCTTAACTGCCAAGCCATTGGGAGTTGAAGTTGTGGGGGGACTGGAGAGATAGCTTGAATATTAAGAGCACTGGCTGCTCTTACAGAGGACCTAGCTTCAATTCCTAGAATCAACACAGAGATTAACAACTGACTGCCATAACTCCAGTTTCAGGGGAATTTGAAGCCCTTTTCTGACCTCTATGGGCATTGCATGACATGGATACACTTACATACATACAGGCAATACACTCATACATGTAAAAATAATAAATAACACATAAAATATGAAAAAAGTAATTAAAAATTTGGAGGGATATTGGAGGTTGTTGTTTTATAAGTCACATAATTTGGGCCCAAGGACATTATAGAGCTGGGACCTAGAAAGTAATGGAAGATCACTAGGTAAGCACATTTGAAGGTTTTATGTTTCCCTTGCACAGTGCTTCCTGCATTCCTGTAATGCAATCACCGTCCTCCACAGTCCTCCACATGCTTCTGTGGCCATAATCTAAGCTGCTCAACCATGCCTTCCCTAATGGGATGGATTAAAGCCCTCTGAAACCAGGAGTCAAAATAAGTCTTCTCTCTTAAGTTGTTTCAGTTACATATTTTGTCATAGAGATCCCAAAGAAATTAATAAAAGGGCTTTCTCTAAAGTATCTTGGATGATTTTTCTGGAATGGTTTAAGTTTCATTTCTAGATTATCTCACAATCTTCAATATTCATTCATCTTAACATCTCTCTGTCCAGTATGGTCACTGTCTATTTACTTGTTATTGCTCCATTAGCCTATAATAATTAACCAAGTTCCACATTAGAATTCTTGATTTGCTGCTCCTACCTGTCTGCCGCTATGCTGTGTTCAGCAGTCTCTATCTATTCATTTACCCATCAACAAATGGACACAAATACCTTCTGTATATTGACTACTGAGATAAATCTAGAGATTGCATGCACAATTTGAACCCTGTAGAAAAATGCATCATACTAGGTAGAGGATTCATGATGAATTAATCAATTACAGCTGCTCATGTCGTTAAAAAAAAGTGGTCAACTGCATGAGATGATAGGTATGTTAATTTGCTTCATGATTAGCAGTCTTTTTACTCTCCCTATATATCCCTTTATACCTTGAATATAAAATGTGCTTTTTAAATTTTTTTCAAAGCCAATGTTTTATTGAAGCTCTGTGCATTTCATACAAAATTACATTTCAAATCAAATCTAGACCCGCTCCTCCCTCCCTGCCCCCCCACCCCACCAGAGCTCATGCACACTGCCAAACATGTTTTTCATCTTTTTCTCAGTCTCTCTCAAAATTCTCAATGCAGAAGTTTACTGTTTTGAGCAGAAGTTCATCATTTCAGTCAGTTCTTTGACATAGTCTTTTTTGTTGTTGTTGTTGTTGCTGCTGCTGTTGTTATCCCTTCCAATGTTCATCACTCTAAACTATGCACACATGCATGCCACATATACCATAGGTTTTAGAATCTTCAGCTTATGATATTTTTTATTAGGCTGAAAGTCATTTTTGAAGGCTCCTCCTTGGCAAGCCCAAACTACCATCAGTTTTGCCCTTGTGCTCCACACAGGGGGTTTTCCCTTCCCATGGTCATCAAATGAGGTCCAATAAGCACCGCATTCTGTTTTGATCCTCCTGTACTGGACTCCATGATATAGCCTGAGTAGTCCAACAATGGCAGTCTATACTCTGAAGAGGAGGAAACCCCAGTAGTAGCTCAGTCCACAAGTAGGTTGTCTCAGCAGTCCCCATTTGGCACTGAAGGTTTGGAGCATTCTTGGAGAGACCTGAGTCTTCAGTCCATATTGGAAGGTTGAAAAGCTGTGTCTCATGTCTTTGAAGGATGGCAAAAACAGTGGCAGCCACAGGGTAGCTGCACTTGCCAGTAAGATGGGCAAAACAACTGTGCTCTTTTGTCTTTTTACTAGGATCTCGAGTTTTATTTATACCTGAAGTACAATTTCTCAGGACTTTCCTTCTAGATGTTTAAGACCACACAATTAGCCCAGACTAACCAAGGTTTTTGTAAAATGTGCTTTTTAAAGAAGAAAGAAAATCCATGCTGGTGACATTGCTCAGTGGGTGTAAGTAGGGCTACGGGGGTTCAATCCCCAGAAAACACAAAAGGTGAAAAAAGAGAACTGAGTCCAGGAGACCCCGGCATGGAAGGGTGCTTTGCACCAAGCCTGCCCAGCTGAACTCAACCTCCAGAATCCACTTTCTGGAAAAGGAAAGAAACAACTCCTGTAAGTTATCCTCTGACCTCTACGAGAAGGCTGTGGCCTGTGAATAATTAATAATAATTAATAAAAAGAAAAATATTGCAATAAATGCACATGATCAAGAAGAAGGACCTGATTTACTTTGTGGCTGTTTTACCCTTGAAAATACAATTGCTATACAATCAAATTTTATTTACACACACACACACACACACACACACACACAAATAGAGCATGATTGTGACTTTTCCCTATTTTATCTCCAGTGAAGGGGTTGTGTACTGGAAGGTACTAGGTATTCAAACAACTTAATTCACTTGTTAATTGAAGTAAATTAATGAGCAGTTATATCCATTTTAACTTTTGCTAAGAGGATACATGTGAATGTGCTAATGAGGTGACATATGAACTTCCAGCAGATGAAGGGCATACAGTGCCTGTGTGCAGTCACTTTTCCACTCTTAAATTGTTTGTTATTTTTAAAAAAGAACCTTTAGATTTTAATGTTTTAACTTTATGGAGCAGTACTAAGGAATTCTAACATTCCACAAACAGCCAGTAACTGTACATATTATACTCTGTGTGTGTGTTTTCCTCTAAGAAAGTCAAAGAGGAGGGAAAAAGAAAGACATTAAGATAAAAAAAGAATAAAGAAGGAATAAAGTAAATAAGAAAAGAAAGAGACACCAAATTCAGGTCTCGTGATATTTTAATATATTCATTAGTTTTCATTTTCAAAATGTCACATGTTTTGTTCCAATACAGATGTTTATTACCTAGTTTCAGACAGCTAACTGCTTTATTAACCGTTACTACCTCCTAAAAATAGCATTACCCTGTCTGTTTCAAGTGTCACTCATCATTTAAATAAGAAATGAGCTGAGATGATGCGACCTCTGTAAGCCAGTGCAAGGCAGCAGGGCAACATTTCCTAAGATAAATGTATCTTTCATTTCAAAAAAGATAAAATTCATTCCAACCAATAATGTCTTTGTCACATTTTCCCTCAAGGAATCAAGGACTGCTGACAGCATGAAGGTGGTTTTCATTCAGGATACTGACACGGAAACAAAGGCCATAACGGAGCACAGCATCTGAACACTGTGCTGAGCTCTATCGCTTTGTCTCGTCATGAAAACATTCCCTTGTGCTGTTCTTAACTTTAGCTTTAAAATCTATAACTCAGATACAGTATGACTTACCCGGATCACAAAGCAATTAAATAGGGATTTCTGATGTGAACCCCAAATGGAAAATCAAGGCCCGGTGATTTTCATTATGGGTTTGTAGTTCCTAGGGAAGATGTCAAAGGTTAAGTATGCAGTAAACAACTTAAAAGTGGATTTTGGATTTTCTTTGCTCAAAAATATCAGGTACCTATTCTCTGCCAGCAATTAGAAATAGATAAAAAGGTGGGACTGACATCTGCATCCAATTTACTAAACTTTATGTTCATTTCTCTTTTGCTCTCTTTAAAGCATCTGTTTTAATTTTCTTTGCAATGTTTATATTTTAATGGTCACTTTGCAAAGTCGTGCCTATATATTGTGCCTATTTTTAGGATTTAACCTTCTGAGTTTTGACACGTAGTTATGTTTTGTTCTTTATCACACATGATCTCTGTACTCAACATGGCAAAACAGAGAGATGGTTCTGACTTCAAGGGAATTTTTAACCTGGGGAAAGGTGCATACAGGTATTAAAATACACACACACACACACACACACACACACACACACAAACACACACACAGGAAATGAAATAAACAAAAATAAGCCAACTCTAAAATTACTACAGAAAGCAATATATTGGAGGTATGGAATAGAACAGTTTTAAATACACGGCTCAGTGTTAAACTTAAAAAATGCAAAGCAAATCTGAAAAACAGAAAGATATTGATAGATATAGAATTGATCAAATAGCTTATTATTAAAAGAGTTGTTTAGGGGGAAAAAATCCCATAATTAATGCTAAATAATCATTGAAAAAAGGTCTGATATATGAGAAGAAATTGCATCAAACATGGAAGCCACATTGCAGTAAAGGAAAATTAAGACATTTAATATTAAAAAATGAAATTGGAAACAGGGGGTGGTGGCATACACCTTTAGTACCAGCTCTTGGGAGGCAGAGACAAGTGGATCTCTGTCAGTTCAAGGCCAGCCTGGGGTACATATAGAGTTCTGGGCCAACTGGGATAGAGGGAGACCCTTTCTCAAAAAGACCAATAAATAGATAGATAGATGATAGATAGATAGATAGATTAATTAATAAATAAATATGAAATTGGGAGTGAGGGGGAGTGGCTCAGCAGTTAAGAGTACTGGCCCCTATTGCAAAGGACCCAGGTTTGGTTCCAAGTACCCCCATGGTGGCTAACAACTTAACTTCAGTTCCAGAGATTTTGACCCTCTCTTCTGACCTCTAAAGGCACTGCAGGATGGGGGTGCATTATATGCATGCAGGCAGTACATACACATGAATAAAATAATAAAAAGGTCTTAAATGAAATGAAAAGTATTTTTATCTGAAAAGGTGGGAAGTTGGTACTGACATCTTTGCAGAAAGTCAGAGCAAGAATTTTCCAGAAAAAATCTTCCTGATACCTGCAAAAATGTATCTCAGGATTCCCAAGATTATGATCATCCAGATAAGGGTTTACTTTGAAACGTTATTTACCATACAGCCAAATCAATGACAGAGTCAACAGAATCAACTTAGGCCATGTTAGATATTGAGACCATGTGTGATAAAGAACAAAAAGCAACTATGTATCAAAACTCAGAAGATTAAATCTTAAAAATATGCACAACATACAGGAAATTAACTGATAACTAGGCAGGACTTTGTAAAGTAACTATTAAAATAAAATTAAAGCAGATGCTTTAAAGAAGGCAAAAGAGAAATGAATGGAAAATTTAGTAAATTGGATGTAGATGTTACCAAACTACATGAAATTCATTGTCAATTTATGTGAGAAATATGAAATTATATAGCTCAAGAAACTGAGCATAGAATAACAAGTTCGACATGTGACTAAAAACGTGTCTCCAGGTGATTCTTTAGAAAACTAGAAGACTTAATATATTTTTTTTAATTTTATTTATTTCTATATGTGTATGAATGTACTGTCTGCATGCAGGTCTGTGCACCCGTGTCGTGCAATGCCACGGAGGTCAGAAGAGGGCGTCGGATTCCCCTGGAACTGGAGTTCTCCTGGAATTGGAGTTTCGGACGGTTCTCAGCCGCCATGTGGGTGCTGGGGATCAAATCCGGGTCCTCTGCAAAAGTGGTCAGCACTCTTAACCACTAGGCCATCTCTCCAGCCCAAGACTTAATATTTAAACTAAAAATTTTCTGGAAATGAGAAAAAACATTCACTACTAATCAGGGTATGAGATAAATTAAAATATTCATCAAGATTCTGTGTATACAGAAGCATTCTAAAGGAAAATAATTTCTTAAAATCACAAAGAAATAATATATTATCTACAAAACAATATTTTGTCATCTGTCAACATCTCAACGGGGAAAACATAAGTGAAATAATAGTAGAACAATGTGTGTTTTTCATAATCAGAAGAAAAAAATGTCATGGGATTGAAGCTGACTACTAATCCAATGTTAAGAAATCTTAGCCAGAGCTTAGGGAAGATGCTGCCCAGTGATACTTTTTGGACATGAAATAACATTTCTTATCATGAACTCAGAAGATGGGGCTGCCTGCACAAGACACACAATAGATCAAGCCAGTCAAAAATCAGCATAGATGGGAGCAGTTCCCCCTCTTACCCCCTGCGACCACCCCAGTCCCCAGGATGAAGAACTTTAAGCAGTTGATGCTCGCTGGATAGGGAGAGTCCATTTTCAATGAAGTGAGTGACCTGTGCTAAGTTCCCAATGCTCCAAGCACATGGCTCTACGCCCACTCACGTGAGGACCTCACTCAGTAGGCTGCGCAAAGAAGCGGTGAAATTAGGAGGGAGATGTGGTGGGAGGGGTCTAGGACATGCTGGAGGGGAGATGAGGGATTGATGTGACAAAAATACATTGTACACATATATGAATTTCTCAAAGAATGAATAAAAATTGAGAGCATTTGCTTCCAACAACTCTAAAATAACAAATATTTTTAAAATTATATGCTCATAAGAAGACACACAAATAAAATGCTAGTTTATGAAACTAGTTTCCATCTATTTCAAAACTTCAGTGTTATACAGGTGAATCTGCTGATAGTAATGCCCTTCAGTACCATATCAGAAATTTAAGAATGGAAATTTAGGAAAACAGAAACTAGCTTACATTAGTCAGACAACTTTGAACAGAAGCTATAGAGTTAAGCCACCTACTTCTACAATGTACTTGAGATTTCAGGATCTCTTTGAGTGTAGACTTGTACCCTCTGCTACCTGTAGTGTTGGAATGCTAGTCTCCTTTGAATGACGTGACAGATCCTACTGTATTCTGCTTACTTTGAGCAGCTCTAGTAGCAGGGACACTGGTGTCTCATGGGAGTTCAGTCTCTCTGTTCTAAGTACCCACTTTTTAAGAACAGAAGAGTTGTTTTCTGGCTTTGCTCCAAAGCAACACAGTATGACAGTGCGTTGCTATCACAGCATTTGAGATAGTGTTGTAGGATGAATTAATTCTCCACAGATGCTTATAAGGCCAGTTTACACTTAAGAATGTGACTTATTTTATGTATCATGTAGAATTGTGTTTTGCCTTGGATACATGTTTCTTCAAAACTCCAAAGATCCAGCAGTCTTTCCTACTTCTTTCTGAGAGATGTGAGATACAAGGTGCAGCAAATTCTCCTCTAGTTCAAATTATCTCCATTCTCTATAACTTCATGAAAACATCGAAAATATAATGTCTGTATATATACACATATTATGCATATGGTTTATTACCCAACTTCCACATATTAAGACTAGACCACGGGCTCAAGGCAACCTGCTAGATCATGTTGATCAGAATGTGCCAGAACAATGTCATGTCTGTCCTGTGTGAACACAATGCCTTGTCCAATTATGAGACAGCCAAATCCCTGTAGAACTAGGAGACAATTAAGAGATGATTTAGTCAGTCAAGTGCTTGAAGAACAAACATGAAAAGCTGACTGCAGAACTCTAGCATGCACATAAAAAGCCAAGCCTGGTGGCAAACACCTATAATCCCAGCATTAAGGAGGCAGAGACAGGAAGATCCCTGGGCCTCACTGGCCAGCCAGGCTGACTGAATTGGTGAGATCTGTCACCACAGACCTTGCCTCAAAAAATAATGTGAAAAGGACTCAAGGAAAACACCCAATGTAGACCTCTGACTCCATATACATACACACACACACACACACACTTGCATGCATATGTACACATGTATGAACACATGAATGCTTCCATACACACCATAGATACACAGAGACAGAGAGAGTTACTAAAGGTATATGGCTGCCTTCTTAGTTGAAAACAAAATATTCCTAGTGTTGTCTGCTTGTTGAGATAAAGAAAGCCATATATTTTCCATGCTGATTTTGTACAGAAACTTGATTATTTGTTTTGGTGCGGAACCTGCATCTGGAGGCGCAGCTGTTACAAGAGTCCTAATCTGATTATATTTTCAATAAACCTCTGTTATTTTCCGAGACTCATCCATCTTCAGCAAAGGACAAAAAGGCAGGTCAAATTAGCGGGGACAAGGCTGCGCACCGAGGGATGGTGGCACTCGTCTGTCCACTCCCCCCCCCCCCCCACCCCCGGGAGGGCAGCTCCCCTTTGTTGATTTACACCTGTGGAGAAAACAGTTCCCAAGGCAGGCCTGAGTGCTCTCCTCAGAAAACCCTGCTAGCGGCCTGGCCCTTGGCTATCCTCTGCCCAAACAATACAGATAATGCCAGCTGTTCATTTTTCTTGGGGGAGGCTGGATTTTTGGTGTGTTCCAAGAGAGTCTGGTGACTGCATGAATGAACCCCACTAAACCCATAGACACTGAGCCTCTGAGGAGTTTCCCAGGTGGTTACATTTCACATGTCTTTCCAGGATACTATACTTGGAGAATTGAGCATGTCCTGTGTGACTCCAGTGTGTAAGGACTCTGGATGTGTGTTCTTGATTTACCCTAGAGTTTGGCTCCCGCCCCCTTTTCCTTTGCTTATCTTGCTCTACTTCCTTCATTATGAATTTTAATGGTGAGTGCAATGGTACACTGAGTCATGTGACTACTTTTGTACTAGTCAGGTTGGTCTGCTATAACAAATTAACACCAACGTTACTTCACACAGTTCTGGAGCTGAGGAGTTCAAGATGAAGGTGCTGGGAAATCTCCTGAGAATCCATTTGCTGATGTGGAAACAGCTTCCCTATTATAATAATGGTATTCTATGTTGTTTCAAATATACTTCAGGACTTAGAACAACAAAATGGAATGGCAGAAACAGAATATCTTTCTTGTGTCTCATCTTATCAAGCAGCTCTACCTTTGTGACCAGATATCCTGCCAAACTCCACACCTCCACATACCATCACACTGGGACTGGGCTGCTATGGGTACATCTGCAGCAATACAGACCTGCAGTCATACTATTTCCTAAAAACTCCTCAGACCTGAAGATGGCTCTGGGGACCTCCTAACAGATCACGGAGTCCATATACGGACAGACAAATGAAAGTTAAGGTAGTATCAGTTCAACAGTAACTCTATGCCGATCATGCACTTACTTCTTAATGAAGAAAAACAACCACATTGTCGTTTTACAAAATTATCAAGTTCTCTGATAAGTGAATTTGGCCCTCAAATCCACTCATCACCCAAATATCTTACATCCCATTTGTGGCCAATGAGCCATGATGGCTATCTGGATACAAAGGGGTTAATATTGACTAAGAACCAGCTAATAATTCATGAAAATGCTGCATGTTTCTAAAACACATTACAATTCAACAGTCACAGTCATTAACCCAGGCAAATCCTTTTCTGTTTTTGTAACAAACCACACTGTATTCAAATGATTGATCCTCCCATTTTGGTTCTATGCATTCAGGGTTCATTAGCCACCATGAAAATCCCTCAAGTACCTGTCTTTGCTGAATGTTATATTATGGTAACCAGGTTAACCATGCCTGTGATGGTCAAATTTAGTTACTAAGTCAGGATTATTTTGAGATGACATCATCTTCACTTCGTCCTGTTGAGTATGTTGCAAGAATGCTTTGTCTCCTCATCAAGGAATTTTCAAATAATGTCTTCCAGGGCATCCCACTTCATAGCTCACAGGATACAAGTAAGCAAACTGTAGCAGTAATCCCATTCATTACTTACTGCTCAGCTTTAACTACTAAACATTCTACTCTGATAGGCTTGTTTACTGTGTTTTGAGTTACTATATCCTCATTACTAGAATCCACTTCATATTACTCCATTCAGTCTCCTTTTGTGGGAAGATCCAGTTTGAATTGGGGGCTAGTTCCCAGTTAGCACCCCTCAGGGCACCATGTGGGAGTTATGGGATTTCTCTGACCCTGCCCCAAGAAGGAGCTAGCAACGTGGTCCAGGCACATGATGCTAGGCGGAGCAGCAGTGTGCAGTGGTACAGAACCAGGGGTCTTTGATTGGCTCTGGGAGCTGACATTTTATAAGCTGTCATTTTGCTTATAAAAGCAAGCTATAGCAGGCAATAAATGGAATCCTCCATTACCATCATTACATAGGATTCCTGGCAGTTATTTTTGTGCACCGAAGCAGGCCTGAATTTTGTTTGAGTGACCAATGGGTTGGATGGAGGTCCATCAGACCACCAACCTGGGTAGCTGGTGTGGGGCTGGAAGGAAATATATCAGATCACCAGCTGTGAAGTGAGTTGTGAGTGGGTATAGGCTGAAGATAGGCATTCAGCCATCAGCCTGAAATTCCTGTCCAGAGGGCAGCAGTCTTTGGGCAGGTGGGAAAGCATGGTCAAGATGGAAAATGTTCCATTCTCCCAGGCTAAGGACCTGAGTTGGAAGTACCTCTCAGAGAAGCTGAGGCTTTGGACCAAGAGAGGTCAGAAGAGACCATTGGTAAAGGTACTGCCTCGGTTTCAATGGCGACCCTGGCTTTTTGAAGATGCCAGGACCATGGGATGACCACCAAGAGCAGCGGCAGGTGTGGAATGGAGTTGGCCTGGGCCTGCGAGATGAACTGTGTGTGCCACAGATGGCAGAGTCGGAGAGGGGGAGCTGCCAAAACCCTTTGGAGCCCAGAAGATTGTGAGTCCTAGGTGTCCAGCCTTGAGCTACTTGCTGGACTTAGGTTTAGTTTGAGTGTGTCTGATTCTTCCCTTTGAAATAAGACAGTACTTGTTTTGGATTTTACAGCAGCCCACAGTTAAGAGACTTTTAATAGACTGTGAACTTTTAAGTGTTGGGACATTTTAAAGACTGTGGGGCTTTTAAGGTTGTACTGTCTTAGGTTGTGATTAATGTTAACATCATACTTTGGGGATAAGATTTTTCTATTAAAAAAAAGGAAGTACCTCTCAGGTCATGTTACAGAAGTAGCCAACTGACCTCTGCACTGAAGGCTCAGTTCCCCATAGTGCACTCATATACATAAAATAATAAAAAACTAGAAGTAGCCAAGACATGTTTCAGTAGGTACATGGTAAACAACTGGGGTAGCAAAACAATGGAATTAATGTAGCACTTAATAAAAAGAATTTTAAAAACTATCAAGTCTCAAAAAGATATGATGGCAAATTAACTGCCTATTCTAAGTGGAAATGGCAGTCTAAAAACTACCTACTGAATGATTACAAGTAGATGACAGTCTGGAAAATGTCAGAATACAGAGTCTTAAAGTGGTAAGTAGATGCCCGGTTCTCAGCAGAACATAGGAGGAGAGACAAAATCTAGTAGAGCACAAGGAAGTTTTAGGGTGTTGAACTTGCATAATATTTTAATAATACATAAATGATATTATACATCAGAGCCCACAGAAATGAACAACACACAAAGTAAAGTGTATTGCTAACCACAGACCTCAGCAATAACAACTAACCAATACAAATTCATCACCAGTAACAGGTGCACTACAGTAATAAAAGATGCTAGCAGTACTTAGTGGCAGAAGGCAGAGGAGGATAGGACGGTGAACTTCTTGAACTACTGAAAGGAACAATTCTCTGTAAAGCTAAATTTAGTTTTTAAATAGTCTATTAATAATAAAATTGCAATGTACCCATATACTAAACAGGAAATTATAACTTTTTATAAATTATAACTTTTATTGGGCCAAACGCCCTCAAATTTCATTTTTTTTTTTTTTTTTTGCCTTTTCTGGTAGTGCTCAGTAAGCAGTGGCCCACTCATCGCCTACATTTTCTGGTAGTGTTCAGTAAACCGCGGCCCACTCGTCGCCTACATTTTTTGGTAGTGTCCAGTAAGCAGCACCCGACTCGTCTCCTACGATTTTCTGGTAGTGTTCGGTAAGCGGCGGCCCCCTCGTCGCCTACATTTTCTGGTAGTGTTCGGTAAGCGGTGGCCCCACTTGTTACCTACATTCTCCATTCTTTAACCAAGATCAATAACCATCCCCACAGCTCCCTTTAGAGTCAGGGCCTGCCTTGGCTGCCCCTCAGTCATTATTAAACTATGCAGAGTTGTTGTGGGCTATTGCTGTCTCTGTACCTTAGAATCTATCACCTGATACCTATTACCTGAGAGATCCCTCATCCTCATCAATAACAGCAGTGGCCAGCTGAGGACAGCCACAGTTGAGCTTAGCAATGCTGGTGTCCCCTTCACAGGCACTTTCCCCATGGCTTTGGCAATGGACATGTCCTCTGGCCCCTCCTGCATCCATCTATATCTGCCTTTACAGGAAACCCCAAACATTTCCATTGTCGTCATGAGGCTCATTCCCCCAATTCCCTGGGCTCTTAGCTGGATTACTAAATCTTATATACCATGACAGCTCTCATCAATTAATCAATTTTTTTATCTAACATTGCATTTGTGGCCTTCAAAATCCAGTTCCATAGTTCCCTTTAAGCTGTAGTTGGTACACACTGGCCAATTATTACCATTTCTATAGTGAATAAATTCAGTCCTCCGTGATCCAGTCCAACATGTCCATAATCAGATTATACTGAGATTCACACTTGTGATGGACCTGACAGCCACAGAGAAGAAGTGGAGACAGTGCCCAGGAGACGTAGGAAGGAGGAGTCTTGTACAGGACAGGTTTTCAGCATCTTCCAGCATGGCTAGTTGGTTGAAGGAAGCTCCTTTATAATTTCCTCTAGTTCTCTTTCATCTCCACAGTAAAAAATGAAAATTCTAAATAATGTGGAGGAAAGCAGAAGGTGTGTTATTTGGGGATAGTGTCAATCAAAAACAATATATTGTGACAAAATGCAGCCACTTCATGGCCCATAGGAACTGGATGGAGCTTCTCTGGCAAGGGGCTCAATAGATGACAACGCAGGGATGGGCTCCCCACTGACCCAGCAGGGAGGCTAGGAAATTTAAACTACAACTACTACAGAAAATGGCACCGAATGCTCAGGACTGGCTCACTGACCATCAGCTGCTCTTTTTGTTGATCCTACATCCAACCAAGAACCATCCAGAGAAAATCAAATGGGCTCTGCAAATCAATGACATGAAATGTCCCATATTCATTAGCTAGCCCACCATCAGTTTCAGTGTCCCTGTGCCAACAGCCTAAAGCCAAAACACACATTAAACCTCCCCTTTTCCATTCTAAAGCTTTCCTACCCACCCCCTGCCTGCCTTTGAGTCTTTGTGGGAGCCATGGGTACTAAAACATGCAAACCTTGAATAAATTGCCTCTGTTGGTCTCATTTGGGTGGTCTTTGGTTATTTACACAC
Source organism: Rhizomys pruinosus (assembly GCA_009823505.1). Lineage (NCBI taxonomy): Eukaryota > Metazoa > Chordata > Mammalia > Rodentia > Spalacidae > Rhizomys > Rhizomys pruinosus. The sequence continues at coordinate 78,552 of VZQC01008874.1, forward strand.
CACGTAACCCCAGCTCATTCTAGTTGTCCTTATAATTCTGGAGTGGAGATGCATCAAATACAGGGTGCAGGGATGAACGTGAATAACATTCAGTTGATGTATGAGCTGCCACTCACATCAATTATAGGAGCTTGCTGTCAGTCTCATCAGCTAAGAAAAGAGTCACCTTTGATAAGGAACAGTCATCACACTCCAAAGAACATTTCTTCCACACATCTCAGATCTCAGCCAGCATCCTAGACTCATCTCACTCCAGAACTCAAGAGAACAGGACAGTGTGTGAACCTCCCATAGTACTTTGTGACACCATGTGATGTACAGGCTCCGAGGCTTCTGGGTATTCTCTAAAGCAAGGATCACACATCTGTTCTTCTCCAAAGCTTCAGGATCTTGAGCATTCCCAGCGATGGCCCTGAACTTAGCACAGTAGACCTGCCCTGCTTGGGTATTTAACTGTCCCTGGGGTTCTACAACAGTAACTATTTAGACCCCAACTCTGATTCATCTACCTATATTCAGGTCTACTACCATAGCTTACATTGTAGACATTCATTTTTAGCCTTAAACTCCTGGCCAAAGGTCCTTCATTTTCTCATTAGATCTCAATACCCTAAGCAGTAACCAGCCAAGCCAATTCTGCTGTCTGTGAAAGTGCTATTTTCCTTTACTCCTACACATCATAAATATTCTACTTATTGCACCCTAAAGGGGATTTACTTCCCAGGCCAATAGAGATAAAATCTTCAGCAACTGGGATGCCACCTTATGCCGTGGCCTGTCTTTATCCTACATAGCACTGAGGATAGGGATGACCTTCCCTAGAAAGCAAGTACACCAGTCCCTTAGCTTCTTCTTACCCCTTGTGATTCAGGTCCCCAAAGAGCAGGTGCACAAATGGAAAAAGTCTAAACTGTAGAAAAGGAAGAATACTCTTCTAACATCTGTGAGAAAAAACTAGGGAGTAGAAGAAATGGATGTAAGAATGAGACCATTTTCCCAAAACACTCTGTTCACTATTTCGATGTTCTAATCAAGATAATGAAACCACCTCAGAAATAATTTTGTTTTATAATACCCATTATTATATTCTATACTAGAAATAATTTTTACCTTTAAGACTTGGAAATATTTTGTTGACAATTTTGTTCCCTGAGGCATGGAGCATATTGTGTGCTGCTCACATTCCTAGTTGAAGAAGATCCATCCAGAGGCTATGGAGTAATCAAAATTGTATGATCGCTCAAGCTGCCAGCTTCTATTGCTTTTCTCCACAGTGGGGTGGGAATTTGATATTATTGGTTTCTGCCATAAAAATATACAACCCCATGGAGAGATAACTGTGCAGAAGTGAAGCGAGGGTAAGAGAGGTCAGATTGCCAGTAGATACTAGACTTCCTTTCTTCATTCATGTGTGAGCACACAGCCAGACTTTTTTCACCCTTGCATACACTTATGTTTATTTTGGAAGAGAGAGGAAAAGACAGAGACAGAGAAAGAGACAGAAACAGAGCAATATACCTGAGATGCTCCTAGGATAATCAAAATCTGGTATCTAGGTCTCCCCTTTTTTGAATTTTTAAATTTATTTTTAGTTTATGTATATGAGTATTTTGCTCACATGTATGTAAGTGTACCGTGTGTGTGTGTGTGTGTGTGTGTGTGTGTGTGCAATGCCCACACCACAGAGGATACAAGAAGGCCTGAATCCTCTGGAACTGGAGTTACCAATGGTTGTCAACCACCCTATGGATCCTCTGCAAGAGCACCCAGCCTTTTTAACCACTGAGCCAACTCTCCAGCCCTGTTTGAGGTCCATTGTACCACTTCAGTAGGGAGTAGATGGGCTCCACAAGGTTGAGGTTCAAGAACGAATTGACTCTTATGCTATATATAACTGATTAGAGAAGAAAATAAAAGTGACAGAGAAATTGGATTCACTTACATGATTGGGTCTATAAGTTTCGTTGGTCTTCTCATTTTCTTCGCTCTCCAAAAACTTCCATGCTTGTCACTGTCCCAAGAAAGAACATATATATATATATATATATATATATATATATATATATATATCTTCTCTGTTCAGAATGTAGAAAGTATTCTCTTCTCCCTACCATTCCTCCATCTTGTCTACACAGTCTCTTGTCATTGAAACATCATTTATCTCTTCATATCTTTGATGTGTATGTACATGTATATGTATTTGATGTCTGTGCATGTGTATGTGTGTGTGGGGGGGGTTCCTGTATATGAGTGTGTGCAGGAGTGGAAGCCAGAGACAAACCGCAGGTGCTGGCCCATGACCTCCACCTTGTTACATAGTCTGTTTTGCTGTTAACTACTGAATGTGCTTGGCAAAGTGGCCCACAAAGCCTCAGGCGATGTTTCTGTGCCTGCCTCACACCTTATCTTCAAAGCTCGGGGTTACAGATGCATGGTACTGCTCATGGATTTTACATGGTTTCTGTTGATTTGAACGCAGGTCTTCACATTCCATGGCAAGTGTATGTGCCCACTAATCTGTCTCTCAATTCTAATATATTGGGTTATTTCGACATTTTCATTTCATCTTCCAGGTCTCCTTCTGTTAGTTCCTAAACTCTATTTAGTGCACATTCTGGCTAATTAATTCCAGGTGAAAGAAGTGAGCTCCCAGAGATTTTCAGTATTTAAGGAAGCTTACTGACAAAATCATATACTTTAATTTTTATTTTTTTATTTATTATTTTTATTTTTATGTGTATGAATGTATTGCCTGCAGGTAGGTAGGTGCACCCTTGTCATGTGGTGCCCACAGAGGTCAGAAGAGGGCATCAAATTCCCTAGAACTGGAATATGGACAGTTGTGAGCTGCCATGTGGGTGCTGAGAATTGAAACCAGGTCATCTACAAGAGCAGCCAGTGCTCTTAATATCTGAGTCGTCTCTCCACCCCTAAAATGATATACTTCAATGTACTGAATTTCAATCAGTCTTAAAGAGAGTTGGGATTTCTGGTTGTATGGGGTGGATAACTGCTTTAAGACTGTCTCCATCATATCAAATCTGATGAAGCTAAAGTTAATTATTAGTGAAGGAATTATTAAAATATAAATATCAGTAATATGTAAGCTATTTTGCTCTCCTTTCTTTCACTTGCTAAGAAGGGGCTTTATTCAAGTTACCTGCAGAGATGGATGAGAGAATAAAATTTATTGGAAATGAATATTAGTCCCAGAGTGATTCAAGCAGCATGTGGTTGACTGCCAAACACAATGATAAATAAAATATAAATGTCATGTTTTTACCTGTATGTTTTTAATAGAAGAATTAGCCAATGGCAAATTAGATAATAATATAGACAGAAGGAGATACAAGAGGAGAGAGCATGGAGAAGGAAGGTAGAAAGGAAATGAAGGGAAAGAAAGATACAGCAAGGAAAAAGAGGATGGAAGTGAAGGCAAAAGAATGGTCACCATGGTAGCCACAGTAAGAAGAGTCACCTTGAAAGTGACAGCACTACATGTGCCAGCAGAGCCCGGACACAGAGGAGGTGAGGGTCTGCTCCCCTTCCTTTCTAGCAATTCATCAAATGGGGGATCAATATGAAAATGCTTAGAAAGTGAGTCCAAGGTACAAGGAAGTAGAATAGACAAGAACCTATCACAAATCCAGTCCCAGCATACTGGGCTTCAGAGGAACTGGCTGGAGGTAAGCCAAGTGAGTGCAGCACTCAGTGGTGAACTGACCTGGTTATTACCTATCCAATTTCTGGGGTACCTTCAGAACAGAAAGGAAGAGTTAGCTGGAACTTCCAATATATAACCAAAAGTGAAAACCTGAAACTTAGACCAGCCAGCCTTACATAAACAAGGAGAAGACAAAGAAAGGACCTGAAGGAAACAAGCAAAGCAACCCTCCAAAGCAGCAAATAAACAGTTGATATTCACATTAGAATACAAACAGCAAAAGAAGCTGTGGTGGTTTGAATGAGTGTCCCCCATAGGCTTTAAGTATTCAGACATTTGTCTCCAGTTGGTGGCACTGTTTTTGGAGGTCTTAGAAGGTGTGGCCATGCTAGAGGAAGTATGTCACTGGGGGGGCAGGCTTAGTGCATTTAACTAGCCTTCCTGTCTCCAGTCGCTCTCTGCTTCCTGTGCTCATTGCGAGATGTGACCCTCTGCTTGCTGCTGCAGTCTTCAGCCGCCAGGCCTCCTGCCACAATGGACTCTAATTCCCTGGAACTGTCAATCATAAGCTCAAATAAACTCTTCCTTTTGGGGGCATGGTAGAATGTAAGGGCTACGATTGGGGTGAATGGTGAAACTACAACAATATAGGCTGGACACTCATTTGATCAACTTGATTGAACATACAAGCCCCCTCCCTGCTGGATGGTGGGACCCATGAGCTGTGTGGGTTTGGGCACAACTGCTCGCAAATTAGTTTTACATGAAGGATGCTTGTACTCACAAATTATCACCTATTGTTAAAAAAATGAAAACAAAACAAAAAAACAGAGAAAGATGCAGAAAAGTTACAGCAGAATGCATGATCTGGGATGGGTAGGGGTGGGGTGGGGGGAAGGGAAGGGGATATATACCTGAACTGAATTGGAAAATGATGTATGAAATACACAAAACATCAATAAAAAATAAATAAAGAAACTCTTCCTTTTATAAGTTCCTTGGTCATGGTGTTTTATCACAGCAACAGAAAAGTGACTAATACAGAAGCACATGCTAAAACACACATTAAAAAAAGCTAAGAAAAACTCAGAATAAATCCACAACAAACTCTACCAGTCCTATAAAAGATTTCTACAATGAGATTTCCCTGGAAGCAACCCAAGACAGAGGACTTAGAAGAATAATATTAGACATACTCAAAGAAATCAAGGAATATAAAGAACAAATCAAAGAACTACAGGGAGAGACTAACAAACTCAGGAAAGAACTAGAGGGAGAGAATGACAAACTCCAGAAGGAAATGGAAACATTGAAGAGATATGAGGCCGACATGAGAAAGGAAACAAACCAGTGAAACAAGAAGCTACAAGAGAATGACAAGCTCCAAAAGGAAAAGGAAATACTAAAGAAATCACAGGAGGAAATGAAAAATGAAACCAAACATTCATCCAATCAATAGGAAAGAATGGGAGAAAGACTCAGTAACATATTGGACGAAGCAGAAAATACAATATCAATTGGAGGAAAAAGTGGAAGAACTATAATGCTCACAAAAAGCATATCAAAAATTTAAAATATGCGAGAATAGAACAATCAGGATATGTGGGACACTATGTAAAGATAAACCCATACTAATCCAAGAAGCACATAGAACACCAAATAGGTAAGATCAGAAAAGAAATTCCCCATGCCATATCATAGTTAAAATGCTAGACATGGGAATTACATGGGAATCCAGCACCAGTGGCCTAGGTCTCAGGTCCCAGAAGAAACACTACACCCCTCCTGTATGATTGATCTGGGCAGAGTCAGAAGCCAACAGCAGGATGCACAGGGTGCCGATG
>VZQC01008874.1:84937-144036 GCA_009823505.1 Rhizomys pruinosus
ATACAATTGAACCCATCGGGAATATAAAATGTTAATTTGTCTTATTTATAATTTTTGTATGCGGGTTAAGGTATACAAATGGCATATATAATTTTTCTGAATAACACAATATCACATTATAACACTTTCTTTACTTGTAGGACAAGTTAAAAGAACTAAGCTTTAAAATTTCCTTCCCAAATAAAAGTAGCATACAGTCAATTAGAACCAGTTTGGGTAAATGGAATGAAAGCTTATGCCTTGGATCCAGTTTATGGGTATGTGTAATAACAACTTAGGCATCTATAGGTCAAAACAAAAACCTAAAAAAAAAAAAAAAAGAAGAAAAGAGGGGAGGGGGGAGTTTGGGTACTATCCTTCTGGCGATACAAATGGAATAACTCTGTGTTTCAACTATTATAAATTTTCAATTTTTCTGATCTTGAAAATAACAATGGAGGAGAATTTTATGCCACAGTTAAAAGTCACCATCTTAAATGCTTGAAAACATACAACTTATGCCTGTGCAGGATGAACTGAGGAATGTCAGCAGAGAGGTTGACCCATCTGAACACTAAGGAATGAGGAACATCAGACTGCCTGAGCCACGGTCACTGAGCATCTCTCTGAATAATATTGGGGTTGACTGTTAAAATGGACCCTAATGCTGAAGAAACCTTTCCTACCCTCCCCCCCCCCCCCTTTTTTTTCTTTTTTTCTTTTTTTTTGTTGAAAAAGGAAAACAGAGATGGTTAGAAACACACCCCAAACTGTTAAACTAGAGCCAAATGTTATGGTGGTAATTTCCTAAAAAAAAGGCACAAACGTTTTAACTGATTGGATAGGCATTTGAACTGTGAAAGGATAATTCCTATCTAGAGCCAAATTCAATTAGTAAAGTGTTTATAAGTTTGTAATTAAGCAAAATATTACTACAGGAAAGCTCTTGACACAGCAATGAATTATTCTCTCTAGGAGATGTTGGCTAGGGATTCAAACCCGCGCCCCAAATTATAAAAGGCCTTTTGCCTAATAAATGGGATATAGCAAGGAGAAAGGCAGTAAGTCCCTGTTGTCGAAGACCTGGTGTGAGCATGAAAAATGTATGAGACGTCACCTGCTAGCGTACAACTGGCCTCTGAAATTGCTAGAGACTTTAACAAAGGCCACTACAGCAATACAGCAAAATATTGGTCCCAGCCACTGAGAAAAACAAGACTCCTCCGAAAAAATCAGCTACACCTCAACAGCACTCAACAGTGCAACAGTGGCAGCCAAGTGTTTATATTATATCCCAAAACTATTTGGCTATTTAGTCTCTCCTTGGAGAAGTAACTCACAGTGGATGCCACAAGCTTATTCCTCTAGTGGTTTTTAGGCGATGTTATAAGCCACAACAAAGGAACTTGCACCCTTTATAGAGAAACCACAGTTTGCGATTTTAGCATTACCATCCAAGCATCTGTGTCTATTTTCACAGCTTAGCTGGACACAATAAGTGGTACTCTTAAATGCCTGTACATCCAATAGCTTGAGCTTTTGTTTGTATGACTGAAAAGGGTATCACTGTGAAAGCTGTCAATCCGTGGAGAGAAACAAACTGAACAGACGGAGTCCAAAATGACAACTTCCAAAGAAAATTAGACTGTTTTCTTCTCAACCAATTGTGCCCCTTTCCCAAAGCCCAGGGAAACAAACTGCGGAAGAGGGAGGCGTGGTTAGATTGTAAGGGCTGTGGAGAGATAGGGGTGAATCATTGAGACATAGGAATATAGTCTGGACACCGAACTGATCAACATCTCTGTGCATACAAGCTTCTCCAACCTGGACTATGGGAACCTTTAGGTTGTTCAAAATTGGACATAGATACTTGCAAAGCACCAATTACTAATTGTATTGACAACTGAGTAACATCATTGTTATCTTCAAACGAACTGTGTCATTGTATTTGTAGAATCCCTTAAAAAAATAAAAAAATAAATTAATAAAAATAAAAAAAAAGAAAGGAAAGCACCATAAAAAAATGGTACAATTAAAGCTGGATAGCTACATGTAAAAGAATAAAACTAGATCCTTATCTCTCACCTTGCACAAAACTCAGATCAATTGGACCAAATACCTCAGCACAAGACCTGTTACCCTGATCCTGATAAAAGATCAAGTAGGGATTGTGCTTAGCTATAGGCACAGGAAAGGACTTTCATTTTTGTATATTCTTTTTTTAATTATTTTATTTATTTCTGTATGTTGTATCATTATGTCTGTCTGCATGTCAGGTTTGTGCACCCGTCTCTGCAATGTCGCGGGAGTCAGAAGAGGATGTTGGATTCCCCTGGAACTGGAGTTCTCCTTGAATGGAGTTTCAGACGGGCTTCTCGGGCCGCCATGGGTGCTGGGAATCGAACCCGGGTCCTCTGTAAAGAGCGGTCGGCGCTCTTAACCGCCTAGGCCTACTCTCCAGCCCCTGTATATCTTTTATTATAGTGCTTTTGTTGATGTTTTGTGTATTCTCAGAAATAATTCCTCAGTTCAGTTTAGACATTAATTCCCCTTTCCCTATCCCCCACCCCTCCCCAGATCATTCATTCGCCATAAATGAAGAAAAGACTTTTTAACAAGCATGAGCTAAGACAGGCATTAGGAACAGCAATTAGCAAATGGGATCACCTGAAACTAAAAAGTCTTGGTAAAACAAATGATATCATCCTTTAAAGGAGAATGTAGGCCTTACAAAATGAGAAAAAAAACCTTACTAGTTATACTTCTGATAGGGGTTAACATGTAGAATATGCAAAGAATTCAAAAAGTATAACCATACATGTATCATCCTTGCCCAAACTGTTAAATAACTTGGACCTAGCAAGATACACCCCACTGGTGCAATAGTTGCAGGAATGTTAAATACTACATGTTGGATTCATTGTCCATTTCACAAAATGAAGCCCATATCTGCGAGTCATAACAGGTCTAGGAATGTTTAGCTAGAAAGGTTTCAGGCCAGGGAGAACTACTACTATTAGTCTGCTAAATGGTTATTAGTATTCAGTAACACCTAATGAATTGTTTCACCCATAGATGAATCTCTCAAATCTCACAAGAGAAATATCTTCATCTAGCAGATCATAATACACAGAGCCACAACTAACCAATGTGCAGGGAATGATGCTGCAGAATGCATATCCCAGAAAAGGACACCATATCAAACTTTTGCTTTCCAAGTTCAGGGATTCACTTTTGGAAGAAGAGGAAGAAAGATTTCAAGAGCCCAAGTTGGTAGATGAATTCAGGAAAACAGTTTTCCACACATTAGGTAGTTGATCATATAAACTCATAGCAATGCTGACAGCATAGATAAGACCCACAGAAGCTCAAACCACAGAATCTCAGCATGGAAGTTGGGAGGTGGGTAGCTGGAGCTCAGGAGGAACTCTTGGCAACTGATGACCTCTGAGTGAGGGAGAGTCACTGAAGACTATATCTATTTGGTATTTGGGGACACAGGTTTGACTGGAGATATACATGAAATTGGGTGGGGAGTAAGAGACTGTGTGTGGGGGAGGAGTCTAGACATGATCAAAATATACTGCATGTATTTGAACAATTCAATAAGCATTAAAATAGAAAAACAAAAATCCAGTTAAAAATTGGAGCAAGGAACTAAACAGAGAGCTTCCAAAGGACAAAAGGTAAAGGGTTAATAAATATTTTCTTATTTTATTCTTATTTTTACTTTTTTTTTTTTGTGTGTGTGTTTGTGGGTGCACTCATGTTATGCAGTTTTATGCACTGCTTACAGAGGAATATAGAGGGCTTTGAATCTCCTGGAACTAAAGTTAAAGACAGTTGTTAGCTGACATGTGTGTGCTGGAATCAAACCATGGTCCTCTGCAAGAGTACCAGTGCTCTATTAACTACTGAACTGTCTCTCCAGCCATGCTAAGAAATATTTTTCAAATGTTAAAGTTCCTTAACCATCAGGAAAATGCAAATCCAATTACTGTGGGACATTCACCTTGCCCCACGAAGAATGTCTAAAGACCCAAATTAACAAACAAGCAAATGCTGGTGAGGAGTGGGAGAGGTTAAACACTTGTTCACTGCTGCTGGATTTAATAAGTGGAGCCACGTCGTCTGTAAGATTGGTTGGTGCTCTTAACCGCTAGGCCATCTCTCTTTAATCCCTTATTAGCCATTCCTTTCTCACTTCTGTCTGATCTAACATCCTTGTGACTACCATGTGAAATCTTTTGAAATGCAATAACTCAGCAGACCACTAGTTTCCACCAAGCTCAAAGCAGAAAATGTCATCAGGTGACTGCTTATAAATAAAAATTCTGTTTGCTATACCCCACTCATCTGATGTTTCCACCAATATTTTGAAGTGCCTTGATGTATGCCATTCTTTGTTTTGTTTCTTGTTTTGAAGTTCTGTGCATTTCATACATCATTTCTCAGTCCAATTTATACTCATTTCCCTTTCCATGCCCCCACCCCACCCAAGTTTGCGCATTCTGCCATACCTGCTTTGTATCTTTTTCTCGGTCTTTTTACAGTTTTCCAAAGCAGATTATTGTTTGGAAACTTTACTGTTTTCAGTTTGTTCTTGATCACAATCATTTTTGTTGTTACCTCCAATTTGTACTGCCTCAACATATGCATACACACACACAAAAAAAAAAAATTAATTTTTAATTTATTTCTGTATGTGTATTGAATGTACTGTCCGCATGCAAAAGTGTGTGCACCCATGTCACCCATGTCGTGCAATGCCGCAGAGGTCAGAAGGGGTGTCGGATTCCCCTGGAACTGGAGTTCTCCCTGAAATTGGAGTTTTGGATGGTTCTCGGCCACTATGTGGGTGCTGGGGATCAAACTTGGGTCCTCTGTAAGAGCATTCGGTGCTCTTAACCACCAGGCCATCTCTCCAGCCTAACTATACTAAAATTATATCATCTGAAAATAAACTGTATGTTATTTCAGGATTCACATTTTTCCTTTTTAAATTTATATTTATATACCTACCTACACACCCTCCACCCATATACCAAGATTGTCTGAAAATAAGTGGTAGGTTAATTCTAAAGCTTGTTAAGGGATTCACATTATAAGAGCACAGTTGCTTTCAGAAAAAGAGGAATATAATATTGACATTGCTCAGTTTGCCTTACAACTAGGTGCTTGGTACTAGCATCCACAAATGAGGGATACCATTCATCACTTGTTTTTCTGGGACTGTGTTACTTCACTTAGCATAATGGCTTTGAGTTTCATCCATTTATCTGCAAAGTTCATGATGCCATCTTTCTTTACCACTGCATAGAACTCCATTGTGTAGATGTACCACATTTTCTCTATCTATCCATTTACTGGTTGAGGGGCATTTGGGTTGGTTCCAGCTCTTTGCTATTGTGAAGAGAGGTTCAGTAAACAGATATGGATGTATCTCTGTGGTAGAATGAGTCTTGTGGGTATATACCCAAAAGTGGTCAGGTGGTAGGCTCATTTTGAGTCTTCTAAGGGTTCTCCACACTGCTTTCCATTAGTGGTTGTAATTTGAGTTTACTTCCCACCAGCAGTGGACGGAGTGTTCCCCTTTCTCCAAAACCTTCTCCATTTGGTATCATTTTTGTTTTCTTGATCCTATCCAGTCATATCAGAGTGAGAGATATTCTTAGAATGTTTTAATTTGCATTTCCTTAAATATTAGTGATGTTGACACTTTTTTTAAAATTTTTTGTTATGTTATGAATGTACTGTCTTGCATGTAGGTTTGTGCACCCATGTATGCAATGCCACGGAGGTCAGAGAGGGCTTCAGTTCCCCTGGAACTGTGGAGTTCTCTTGGAATTGGAGTTACAGAGGGTTCTTAGCTGCCCATGTAGGTGCTGGGGATCGAACTGGCGTCCTCTGCAGGAGCAGTCGGTGCTCTTAACCACTAGCTATCTCTCCAAGCCCGATGTGAAACACTTTTTAAGATGTTCTCAGCCATATTTACTTCCCCATTTGTGAAGTGTTTGTTCAGCTCTTTATCTTTTGAGTGAATCATTTGTTTTCATCTTTGTTTTTGAGTAGTTTATATATTCTGGAAGTTAACGCTTTGTCAGATATATATTCAGTGAAGGTTTTCTTCAGCCAACTCGGTCAGTTTTTCTCTTCACAGCATGTCTACTGCTAAACAGAAGCTTTTGATTTTAATGAGGTCCCCACTTGTCAATTTGCTCTCGTTTTCCTGTGTAAGCTTCCCACCTGTTTGATTTAGAAAATTTTTCCTACACATATGTTTTGTAAGTTGGTGCCAACCTTTCTTCTATCACCTCAGAGTTGGAGTTTCACATGGAGGTCTTTTGATACATTGGAGTTTATTTTTGTACAGGGGGTTTAGTTTTTATTTTCTACATTTGGTGATACAGTTTTCCAACCACCATTTGTTAAATGCTGTCCTTTCATCCATCATATCTCTACCCCTGTTCCCTTTTGTCAAATATGAGTGGCTGAAATTATATGAGACCAAGTTTGGATCTTCAGTTGTCCATTGTATATAGGTCTGCTTTTGTGCCAGTACCAGCCTGTTTTTATTAACTATAGCCCTGTAATTATAGTTTGAAGTCTGGTAAAAAGATCCCCCCCCCCCCTGTATTGCTCTTTTCACTCAGGGGTTTGCTAGTTATTTGGGTTCTTTCGTTTTTCCATATAAATTTAAGGGAATTTTTTTTTCCAGTCTTGAAGAACACTCATGGTATTTTAAATTTGAGATTTGCAGATGAATCTGTATGTTAGTTTGGATAGAATGGACAATTTTACTATTATTAATTTTTCTAATCCATAAGCATGAGATTTATTATTTTCGCCTTGCCATTTCCCCCTTAAGGGAAGTTTTCTATTTTTTTTTTCTTTACTAGGTGATGATGTGGCTGTGGGTTTGTTGTTATATGGCCTTTGGACTTTTGTTGAGGAATGTTCCCTAAGTCCAGATTCCCTATAGAACTTTAAACATTGAATGGATTCTGGATCATGTCAAAGGCTTTTTTCTGCATCAATTGAAGATGATCGTGGTGTATTTTGTCTTCAGGAGTCCTTTAGGTATGTATATATATTTATGACTTCATATATGTTGAATCCATCCATCCATCTCTGGTAGATATCCAACTTGATCATGTTGGATGATCTTTTTGGGGAAAATGTGTGCTTGGCGTATGTGAGTTGTACAAGTATTTTTGTTGAGAATTTTTTGCCATGCTATGTTCATTAATGAGATGGGTCTAAAGTTTTCCTTTTGGTTGTCTCTTTGCCTTGCCTGGTTTTTGGTATTAGATACTACTGGCATTCATAGAAAGAATTGGGAGAGTTCCTTCTGTTTGTATCCTTCTGAACGTTAGTGTAATTTTTTTAATTTTTTTTTTTTTAATGTTTTATAAATTTCTGCTGTTGGAAAACATCTGGGCCTGGGCTTTTTTTTTTTTTAGTTGGGAGATTTTTTTTTTATTTATTACATCTTCAAGCTCTCCTCAAATATTATGGATCGGTTTAAACTGTCAGTCTTCCTTGGTTAGCTTTTGTATATTGCCAGTATTAGAATATTCACTATTTTTCATTGGTTTTTCAAATAGTCCAGCACAGGTTTTTGAAGTATTCAATATGATTGTCTGGATCATTTTCTTTGTCTGTCTGATGCTTCCTCTCTCAACATGAATACTATTAAACTGGAATTTCTCTCTCCTTTTTTTATTTTTTTTTTGTTAACTGGCTAGTGTCTGTCTATATTGTTTATCTTTTCAAAGATAAGCGTTTGGACTTCATTGACTCTTTTGTATTGTTTTCTTTGTTTATATTTCATAGTGATTTTTGATATATTTCTGCTGAATTTTGTTAGTACTTTTTCCTTCTTTCCTGTCCATTGGGTTTAGGGTTCATTTGTTGTTGTCTCGTGTGTTTTTTAGCTTCAGGTTAGATAGGTTATATTGTTCCCTTCTGTGTTTCCTTCTCTTTTTTTTTTTTTTAATGAGGGCACATTTAGGGCCATAAAATTTCCCTTAGGACTTGCTTTTGAAAGTATCCCCCCGATATATTATTGTATTGTAATTGTCCTTTCATTCAGTCTTCCATAGAATACTTCATATAGATTCGTTGTTTTCCCTGACCAATTCATATATTCGACCCGGTTGTGTTGTTTAGTCTCCATATGTTCTTGTAGAGGCTAGTAGGACTATAGTGAGCAAACTATTCAGAGTCGCTTGATGTTGTCGCTATTATTGCACTGTGGACATGATAGCATTCATAAATAAATTCAAATCCGTATTGGAATTTGTTGACAATCATTAGGAAATTTTTTCATATATGTGATTTTGATTTTTTCGAATAAAATATGTATGGTGTTAAATACACGATTATTGAGTGGAATGTTACATAGTGAGTGGGTGCCTCGAGATATAGAAAGAGGTAATATACTCTTGGTGTCTTGAGGGCCTGATATTGAATTACAGTGATGTCTAGCGAACGAGTTCTCTACATTTTGGATATATTAGGATGGTGATTTAATTGGAGCGAAAGAGAGTAGATCTGATGTTTCTTCCTCGTTTATAGTTTATCTAGTACTCCCGTTCACCTCCATTCGACAACGAGGGCTCAGTGTAATTAGAAGAGGTAAATTAATGAAGTACCAATTTCTCCACTTCCTCCCAAGATCGATGCTATATAGGGATAATAATCTGTTAACTTGAATCAGGTAACAGACATCTATCAAAGATTGTCAATAAACGGGTCAGTGCGATTAGATTACAACCATAAAAAGACCAGTTCAGAGACTTCGCACCATGCAAATTTGGAGAAATTTCCCTCCTCATTACACTAGGTCTTAAAAGTGCTAGATGCTCAAAACGAAGACAAAACACTGAAAGCCACGAGAGAAAAATAGCAACCATATTAGGTACATTGATGAAATTCATATCGGGGACATGAAGTTAGCCCTAATTTCAAGCGTTTGAAATTTAATAGCGAGTCGTGTAGGATAGGTAGTCCTTCCTTATGTCGTGCCTTAAACTATTGAAAGCCAGAAGTAATTTTGTAGGCATCCTCGAAAGGGACTTCGATCAGTGGGCTCTATAAACTGTGACTATATAGTGCAACCCCAGATTATAATATTACCCGAGCTAAAAACTACTGTCAATTACCAGTGGTCTGATAAGCGTAGTGAAGTAAAATATTTTTATCCTATCACAACGAACATAAAACAAGGCCATGGCACAAGAATTTTTTATATACTCATGTCAAGAAAACCAATCTTCCAGAAAATACTCGAAGCTTTCGGAGAGAGCAACGAGTGGACAGGATGCACAATATCCCCTATACACAACGCAACTAAATGTGGACGAAATTAAATGCAAAATCATCTAACTCAATGACCACTGAACCAATAAACCCCCTAGCTATGCTAGACTATGGCACGCCCACAACACCCCACTAAAAGCTATAGCGATTGATAATATGCGGTAGAGCCAAGACAAATGTTTTATCAATTACTCTTTACTTTTCTCACACTCATAAAATCTCCATCTTCTAAATATTACATTATTTAGAATGGTCTATGAGAGACTCCCACAGAAATCAAGAGTTATTACATGTGTATTAGAATGGATATCGAGAGAATGATCAGGAAACAGAATCCATCTACTTGCTGCCTACAAGAAATCCCAGGCTCTTACCCTCCGAGTACCAGAAAACAAAAATGTTAAATTGCATAAGGATTGTGAAAAAAATATTCCCAAATATTTATCAAATTTAGTGATATCTAAAAATGCATGCTAGGTACCATGGGAAGGGATATTCTCGTTTTGTGTTGGTGAACAACTCACACAGCTCAGAACTGTACTTGGTGAGTTATTATATGCATTTGCCAAGGTGAGGAGCACTTAATTTACAATGAAACATCTTTCAGCCTAATAAAGAAAAAAATAATGAACAACTCAATATTTAGCAGTCTGGACAAGCGAAATGACCTATATATTCTCATAGTTATGAATTATGTGGACATGCTTTATCTATAGCGTGTAGTCTCATATTTCATTTGGCTTTTGAAATAGGAATGATTCTTTTTGCTTTGTTATTTTGATAACTTATAAAGTTGAGGCTGAAATATGTCATGTTTGAAGAATTATCACTCCAATACAACCATTAAGAGCATCCAATCCAGACCCACATAACGCAACGAACCAAGCCCCTATGATGGTAAGTCTAAACCACCATCAGTGTCTGCCTTTGTGTAGGTTCCTAACAGGGAATTTCCTGTGCCCCAGGTAGGGGTCTGCTGTGCTTGTTTGAGACTATTTGTTTGGTATAAGTAATTCATGTTTACATTCCTTATCATTTTAATTTTGTTTCTGTCCTTGAGGGTGAGATGGGCTTCTTGTAGACAGCATATAGATGGATTCTGTTTCCTGATCCATTCTCTCTATCTATATCTTTTGATTGGGGAGTTTAGACCATTAATATTTAAGGTTATTATTGAGAGATGTGTTGCTTCCTTTCACCTTATTTTTTGCTTGCATTCTTGCTCTAGGTTTATATTATGCTGTTATGCATTTCTTAATTTCTCTCTTTAGTTGCTTGGTGATAGTTGCTTCTTTCCTCTGTTCTTTGAATTGCTTCGAGTATTTTCTGAAGTGTTGGTTTTTTGACATGTATTCTTTCATGCTGTTTATGTCGTGATAGATTTTTCTTCCTCCTTCAACTGTAATTGACAGTTTTACTGGGTATAATAATCTGGGTTGGCATCTAAAGTCATTTAGCACTGTGAATACTTTGGTCCACATTCTTCTGGCTTTCATAGTTTGCACTGAGACATCAGCTGAATTCTGATGGGTTTCCCTATATGTAACTTGTGTTTTTTTCTCGTGGCTTTCTGTGTTTTGTTTCGTTTTGAGCATCTAGCATTTTAACTGTGAAAATGGTGTGAGGGGAATTTCTTTTGGTTCTTTGTCTATTTGGTGTTCATTGCTTCTTGATTTGTTGTTGTTTTTCTTTTTTTCAGTTTGGGGGAAATTTTCTCTATTATTCTGTTGAAGATCTGCCATTATTGTATTCTGGGATTCTTCTCTTCCTCTATCCCTATAATGCAGAGATGTAGTCTTTTCATAGCGCCCTGCATTTCCTGGTTGGTCCACTATTTTTTTTTTTTAATTTTTCATAATCTTTACTGAGCATTAGTGTTCTGTTTATCCTCAGTCTGATATTATTTTTTCTGCTTCCTTCATTCTGCTTCTGAGCTTTTTCCATCCTTTCCTGTTGATTGATGAGTTTCAATTTCCTTTTTCATTTCATCCTGAGATTTTTTAGTATTTCCACTTCCTTTCGAAGCTTTTCATTCTCTTCTTATAGCTCCTTGCTTCGCTGGTTAGTTTCTTTTTTCCTTTCAGCCTGGGATCTTTTCATTATTTCCACTTCCTTCTGGAGTTTGTCAAACTCTCCCTCTAGTTCTTTCCAGAGTTTATCATTCTTTTCTTCTAATTCCTTCCTGAGTTCTTCATTCTCTCCCCTTAGTTCTCTGATTTGTTCTTTATATTCTTTGATTTCTTTGACTATGTCTATGATTTGTCTTCTAAGTTGTATCTTGGTTTCCTTCCAGGGAGATCTAGTTTTAGGGATATTCTGTAGGACTGGTAGAGTTTGGTGTGGATTTATTATGAGCTTTTCCCATGTTGTTGTTTTCTCATTGTGTATTTGGCATTGTGTATTTTTTTTTAGTTGTTCGTTTTTTTTTTTTTTTTTTTTTTTTGGATTCTGGGGTGCTAATCTCAAATATTAAATATGGGGACTGGTTGATCACTCACTCTGCTTCCTGCCAGCCAGTTCCTTTATGTTGGCTATGCAGCCTAGAATCACTAACACTGTGCCCACTGGATCATCCACACCATAGCACCACCACTTCAGCTTGAGCTGGGGGGGGGGTTGGTGTATGGAGGGGGGCCCACCTCTGACTCCCAAGTGCTAGGATTAAAGGCATGTGCCACCACACCTGGCTATTTTCTAAAATATTGTAGAGTAGTTAAAAGTATCAGGCAGGTGTAACTTAGCCTTTCTGGATGCTGAAGGACCATACTCAATGCCCATACCAATTTGACCAAGGGTCTTAAGGGATAACTTTGTTTCTTGCCCTCAGAGGTCAACTAAGTCCCAGGAGACTATGCATGGAGGCATCTCTTGAAATGTCCTGCAAATGTGCAGGGAGGTCTTGGAAATCCACTAATGGGACTTCAGCCAGTGTCCAGTCTATAAAGAGGAAAGTCTGCTCATGTTTCAAAAAGGGAAGCCTGGTCTAGCAAGACCTGACTTTGTCCTCAAGTGGATGGAACTGGTGATTGAAAAGCCAAAATGAGCCAGGGGATACCTCCTCCCTGCAAAACCTGAATGACCATTGAGGACCAGATCCTCAGCTGACCTTGAGAAAACAAAAACCTTGGTTAATCTGGGCTAACTGTGTGGCCTTAAACATCCAAAAATAAAGTATAAATAAAGAGTAAGTCCTGAGAAATTGTACTTCAGATGTAAAACTTGAGATCTTAGTAAAAAGACAAAAATAAATAAATAAATAAATAAATATTATATGGAAATTTCATCCCTGATTTCTTTTTTTTTTTTTTTTTTTTTTTTGGTCTTTTTGAGACAGTGTCTCCCTGTAGCCCCAGCTGGCCTGGAACTCACTCTGTAGACCAAGCTGGCCTTGAATTCACAAAGATCTACCTGCCTCTGCCTCCAGAGTCCCAGGATTAAAGGCATGTACCACCACACAGGGCCCATCCCTGATTTCTTAACATAATATAAAATGTGAATGATAAAAATTTAATATATATGATGCATTTATAAATATAATTATTGAAAAATAAAAGGCCAGGCATAGTGGCACGCTCATGTAATTCAGGGAATTGAGATAGGAATATTATGACACTGGGCTGTATAGTCAGTTTGAAGCCAACCTGGTCTAAACAACAAGAGTCTGTCTCATAAACAAAACAAAATGAAAAATTCAAGATATAGAGCAAGAGTTGTCTACAGGATAAATTTTGCCAAAGCTCGTTTATTTCTATTTTGAAAGCTAAGGAATATTTTTATACATATATAAAGTAAATTAAAATGACAACAATAGCAAAGTAATACAATAGACACTGGATATGTCTCACAATGCTAAATAAAATATTTCTGGCCTACATTATTTCAGAAAAATGTTTGCTGATTTTTGCTGTAGAGCTGCAAATATCTGTGTGGAAAGATATTTATACTTCAAATACTATGCTCGAAGCACATGCAGTAGTCACCTCATGAAATGCTGTAAATGTATATTTATAGACACAGAAATATCTAAAAGACAGTGAGGATAATGTTGATCAGATAATGATTGCTCTCTAGTGATGAAACTAAACTCATTTTTAAAATTTTTTCCATTCTATTATACATTAATGCCTAAAGCAATAAACATACATCATTATTATCATGAAAGACTATTTTCACTTTGAAAACTAAAATGACCTAACACCTAACCAATGATAATACTTTGATCAGGCTTCAGTTCTATATGAGCCACATGGCACTTGTCATGGCATCCACTTGTTCAGAGGAATCTTCACAATATCCAATGATTGATAATCTTTCAATCCTATTTTTCACATTTCAAAGCTAACAGGCAGTGAGTTAGGCAATGGTCCAGGTTCACACCACTTACCAGTTGCCAGCACTGCTAGTAAATCCAGTCCTAATGCTGTGTGCTTAGCCATTGCATATGTACACTACATACATAGAATGACACATGTGGCTCAAGTGCCAGCTCACAGCAACACTGGGAGAAATTCCCGGGGCTATTTTGACCCCCATATTTATATAATTTAATGTGTTCTGTGTCATGTGCGTAAGGCAGTGCAATCCTTTCTTTCACAAATATTATAACAGGACCAAAGAAGTCCACATCTGCTCCCATCTAGTCTCTGAGAATTTCATTCAATTCTAAGATTTGGAAATAAATCATGACATACTTGTGTGAAGCATTTAAAATGGGAAACAGAAGAAAATAATGTCTGTCCTAAAATTAGCAAAAATAGTTACCAGATGAAAAGATAAATTAAGAAAAATCTCCCACTGCCTTAAATTTTTAAGGACCATTTATAAGGAGGGTGTAAACCATGGTCTTAATGGAACTGTTAGGGGTAAGTCATGAGGAAATAGATCTCACCCTAACATACATCACATACATGATGCCTATGATACAAGAAGTAGCCTGTTTATTTCAATAGTTTATCATGTCTCCAGAGGGTAGAGATGAAATATCAGGAATGTGACTCCACAGAGACAGGGCATGATCACTTTTAAATGTTAGCCACAAATAGTGTTGCAAATTTGGCAACAGTGTAAGATTTCTCTGAATACACATATAGTTGGACAACACAAAAAGTCAATAAAAAGAAGCCGTGGATGCCTTCAGAACCTCATGCTAGAAAACACCTATCACCAGAAAGAAAATAGTCATCTCTTCGATCAGGATGAGGATGTCAGACAAAGCATATTTAGATTTAGATACTAGAGTTCTTCAAGAATCTAGATAAGGTAGAAAGAAGGTGAGGGTCCAGATTTTCAACCGAACCCTCAGCCTAGAAGTGAAAAGCAAAATTATGTATGAGCATTTCTTTTCAAGTACAACACTTTGGTTTAGACCCTGAACTATTCCTAATCTGTTTAGTTTTTCTTTTCAAACCTTCATATGAAAGTTTCCTCAGCATAAAGAATTTTCCCATAGAAAGAGCGTTATAAGAACACTATACATTATTACATTACAGAATTGCCATATCGGTAATCTATAATCTTATCTCTGACTGAATGTTCTATGTCCATCATATGTATAAAATCACAGTAACTATATACCCTTGAATTATTTTATGAGCATTTCTAGTCAAGTCATTGCACTGTAAGACTTACCTTAAGTTAAATTGCCAGTTCTCAAGTCAGCTAATCCTATTTTTCCTCCGCCTGTCGCCATTGTCACAGCGTCTGTCTCCACCTCTCACCCCTCGGGTTGTAGGTCTGCACCATCACATCTGCATTTTACACAAGTGTTAAGGCTTTATGCTCAGGTTCTCATGCTTCGGAAGCAAGCACTTTATGTCCTGAGCAATCTCCATGGCCCATGAGGTTTTGTTCTGATGTTTAGGAGTCAGATAAACAATGGCATCTGGAGAACAGCAGCGCAAAATAATTGTAGAGAAAAAGACTTGGGAATTGATATATGAGGAAAATATAAGTTGTGAGGCATGAAAAAAAGTTGGAAACCTCACAAGATTGATGATCCCTCTCATGTTAAGGGGATCAGCCCAGGAAATACAGTTCCAATAAACAAACTGGGAGCACATGAAAAATGTGTAACTAAGATTATGCAGATTTGGCCATCTAATTTAATGGTCAAGCCTCTCACCCCTTGACAGGACATATGGAGGACTGCCCATTGAATCTTAGGATAGAAGGTAGATAAACAAGTCAGACATAGAATAGGCCAAATGCTGAGATTAACTACTGGTGATGTGTGGCACCAGGACATTTCCTTTTCTATTTGCCCTCTACCATTTTTCTTTGGCAAGCAAGCGGGAGGTAACAATGAGGGAATAGAAAGCCACAGCACAAGGTGTTCTTTGTTATTACAAAACTTTGCAGAATTGAGTTTCAAAAGCTTCAAAGAGAACAGGAAGATCTCATCTGAATAATAAAGAATGGGTTTTCCTTTTTGGTCTTCAATGAGCACCAAGGTTTGTCTGGTGTTTCGCACTCTATTTACCATTCTATTTAACTCTGGACTGATTTTTCTTTAAAAAATATAAAGGCCTAAACCTGTTTGGAGCTCTTAGAATTCCAGCTGAATAAAATCTAAAGTGAGAAAATATAAGCTGTGCATTCTGTGATATTGAGGTGAGAAAGCATGGACCAGAGACGTGCAACAAAATCTCTGAAAGGTAAGTTTAAAAAAGAATGTACACACAAAGTCAGGCAATGAAGCCAGAGGGCAAAAGAGATCTAGAGATAAGATTAGGCCACCAAGAGGAAACCAGAATTTCATTTATATTGGAGGCCAGATATCTATGATAAGTTCACTGGACAGTAGAATTAGGATTGAAAACAAAAACTTCATCTATGGATTCATTCATTTATTATGCATGGATTTGTGTAAGAATGTAGAGAAATACTTTTAAAATAATTTGAGGGTTATATAGTTAGTGTGATTCTATATTGATGACAGAGAGAGAACGACCAGAAATAAGACCCTAGAAGATGGTTACTGTGAGAATTCTGCAGACTAATAATATATAATATTTTTATACATCTGTTTCTGTGGAGAAATCCTTTATGTTGAGGATGTTTCATAGGAAAATTTGAACAGCGTTTGTTGCTTACGTCTACTCACTTTCTTTTATAGAAGAACTATCCAGGAGCAGAGAAAACTGTCGTACCAGAGAATGGAAGAATCAGGTCACCCAAGATAGAAGAGGTAGCAAGTGGGAAAAAGGGAGGTATTTACCCACTGGATCTTACTTCCAGTGAGTCACTGTGAATCACAGGAATATCACTTCTGGGTTGCACAAGCATGTTTCAACACCCAAAACTGAAAAGTTCTCATATAACACAGTACAAGAAGAAAAAAATCACTCTCTTAGTGTGTTTCATAGGAGGTGAGAGATGGTTATGGGAGGTAAAAGTGACCAAATCATTATAAGAAACCATAAAAGAATATCCAAAAAATAAATTTGTCATTTATTGGGCATTTATTCAAATCAACGGGAACAAAAAAATGGTATAAAAGTTGGGACTGGAGAGATGGCCTAGCAGTTAAGCGTGCCGACTGTTGTTGCAGAAGACCCGGGTTCAATCCCCCGCACCCACATGGCAGCTGAGAACCGTCTGTGATTCCAATTCCAGGAGAACTCCAGTTCCAGGGGAATCTGACGCCCTCTTCTGACCTCTGTGGCATTGCATGACACGGGAGCACAAACCTACATGCACACAGTACATTCATACACATAGAAAAAATGTTATTGGTAGAGGGCCAGTAGAGGGCTCAGTGGATAAAAGCACTGGAGGATGACCCCAACGACCTGCATTGGATCCCGGGGGCCCGCATGCATGCTAGAGGGAGAGGGCCAGTTCCCACAAGTTGTCTTGTGACCTCTACTCACATGCTGTGTCACCTCCATCATACACACATATGAAACCATGACTTTTTTATTTTTTTGTGTGTGTGATTTTTTTTTTAATTTTTATTTATTTCTGTATGTGTATCAATGTACTGTCTGCATGCAGGTCTGTACACCCGTGTCGTGCAATGCCGCGGAGGTCAGAAGAGGGTCTCGGATTCCCCTGGAGCTGGAGTTCTCCTGGAATTGGAGTTTCAGGCGGCTCTCGGCCGCCATGTGGGTGCTGGGGATCGAACCCGGGTCCTCTGTAAGAGCGGTCAGCGCTCTTAACCGCTAGGCCATCTCTCCAGCCCCGAAACCATGACTTTTTTAAAACTTCTCTTTGAATGTATACTATCAGTACAGTCAGTTCAGCCCACTTTTTCCATAGATTTCAGAACATTTTGTAAGGTTTAAAAGTATGAAAAATATTAGTGGGACAACTGGGGTTTAATTTTCTATTTTATATATTTTAATAATGTTTATTAATTAATTGATTAAGAACTATTTATTAATTTATTAAGAATTATTTATTAATAATTAATTTATTAATGATGTTTATTAATTAAGAACTATTTAATTTATTAAGGATTATTTATTAATGGTGTTTATTTATTAATTTATTAAGAAAACATTTGTTTTGCTAGGTATGGTGGTGCATGCCTTTAATCCTAGCACTCAGAAGGCAGAGGCAGGTGGATCTTTGTGAGTTCAAGGCCAGCCTGGTCTACAGACCCTGTCTCAAAAAGACCAAAAAAGAAAACATTTGTTTCTCTAAAAATTAAAATTGACATCATTTTAATAAAAAACAAACAAAAACCAAAAATACAGTCAGAGATGTACAGCCTTGGATTCAGTGACACAACACTGTCATCTACAAAGCTCATCGCCTAGAACTCCAGAGTCAAGTCACACAAAAACCATAGGAAACACATCATGTGTTTAAGGTTAGACCTGATTCATAGCCACCCCTAGCCATGTTAATGGGCTGGACATGCCTAGAAGGTGTACAGAAGCAGGAAATAAAGCGAGGGTCTGACATGATACTGAAGAAAAAGGATGCCTGAACGATAAGGTGGCATAAATGGGATTGGAAACTACGACCAAAACTCCCAAGAGTGGTGAGGAGAAATGAAAATTGTATATCAGGCTATTTCAATGCTCAGAATACAAAAAAACAGGAATAAACAGTGTTGGACAGTAAAGAGCCTCGGTGGAAAGATATAGGTCAAGACAGAGCGGAGGTATGGAATGAAAGCCAGGAAATGCAAGGCAGGGACTGCCCAGCTAGGTCAACCACACCTGAGAGATCAAAGAATGGGCAACTGTATGAAGCCAGAACTCGGAGGTGACTGATGATTTGTCAAGAACAACTGGAGTTCAAGACTGAATGGAAGAGAAGAGTTTGAGGAAACTGCCTTTTCCAAGAGTTTTAACAAAGTATGCAGAAAATCGATGAAACAATAGCTGAAAATAAACAAAAACATGTAAACAGAGCAGGTCATTTTTTAAGCTTTATTTTATTCTTAATTATGTGCATGTGTGAATATCTTAGTGTGGGGCTGTCCACATTAATGCCGTGCCCTCAGAAGCCAGAAGGGGTGTCAGATCACCCACTGCTGGAGTTATAAGTGGTTGTATGTGGGTGCTCAGAACCAAACTCAAGTCCTCTACAAGAACGGTGTGTTATCTTAACAGCCAAGCTATCTCTCCAGCCCTGAGCAGCTTCACTTAAGAATAAAGATGTAATAAGGTGTGATGTCAGATGCCTTTAATCTCAGTACTGGAAAGGAAGAGGCAGGCAGGTTTCTAAGAGATAGAGGCCAGCCTGGTCTACACAGGGAATTCCAGGTTAACTGGCACTACAGAGAGACCTTGTCTCAAAAATCATAAAAAAGAATAAAGGTGTTACATCATGTTTGTATTATTTTTGTATTCTTACGAGGACACAGAAAGCAAAGGTTGTAAATGCCAAAGAGGAGATAATGCCAGAGCCCTATCATCAGGTGGTTGGAATCAGAATGTTCCCCCAGGGTGTTCATAAATACAGTTCTGCTTATTATGCCCCCCAATTCCTGCTGAGGGACCCAGGCCCTATATGGGATTTATATTGTGCCTTGTTGGCTTCTTTAAATACCACAGTATATCTGTCTCCATACTCTTTATATTTCTTTTTTTTTTAATTAATTTATTTTTTTTTAATTTTATTTATTTTTGTATGTGTATGAGTGTACTGTCTGCATGTAGGTTTGTGCACCCGTGTCGTGCAATGCCGCGGAGGTCAGAAGAGGGTGTCGGATTCCCCTGGAACTGGAGTTCTCCCAGAACCGGAGTTTCAGACCGTTCTCAGCCGCCATGTGGGTGCTGGGGACCGAACCCGGGTCCTCTGTAAGAGCGGTCGGCGGTCTTAACCGCTAGGCCATCTCTCCAGCCCACTCTTTATATTTCTTTTTCTGTGTCTATTCCTATGGTTTTCTTAGAACTTTGTGACATTCAAACAGGTATTTCAAAAAGAGTTCTAAAAACTTTCTTGAATGACCCACTGGCCGAGAGTATTTTCCTAAATTGAGGAGAGAGGCATCTAAGTCAGCCAGGAGACAAATGAGAAATGGGCTGTCAGGAGCCGAAAGGGAAGTGATGGATCCACTGTTTAGAAAGATCAATGCAGACTCGGAGGGAGAGACCGAGCACAGCAGGGACCACCTCCAGGCGGGCCCAGAACCGGAAGTTCCCCTGAAAAATGAACAGTCAACTAACTGCAAGATGAACAAGGGGGCAAAGCCTGACAATACACAAACAGAAGCCCCCTCTGAAATAGTCAGCTCACCGTTAAAAGCAAAAACAAGACAGCAACAAAAAGCCCTTTCAAATCTGCGACAAAATGACTAGCATTCGCTCCCACCCGCCCTCACAATGCCTGATGTGGTGGGTTCCCGGCCAGTCGGAAAACTTTCAAATGATATCGCAGCTACTCCATCTGAGTTCAGTTAAAGGGGTGATAGATAATACATGGACCTAGACTCTAGGGAAAAGATTTGTGTACTTCCTGGATAATAATTTACCTTTAAAAAATATGATTCTGCGTTATGAATGGAAAAAAACATACCATTTAAATTCAATAGTGCCTTGCATCATCAGGCAGAGAAAACAGAGCTGGAATAGGATTGGAAGCTTCCCTGAGATCTTTACCAAAGGGTCACATTTCAAAAGCAAAATCAAGTTCAAAATCTGCAAGTTTCTGCCTATATACATGCACTGGAGAAGTTTTATATTCTAATTTATTTCCTGAAGAAGTCACAATAAACTACTTCATTTTGAATTTGAGGCTCCACAGATGCCTGATACACATGCAACTCAAGGGATTTCTTTTTTTTTTTTTTTAACTCAAGGGATTTCTACCCACTTTAATTGCCAAATTCAAACAAAAGGAACTATATTAATAAAAACCAAGCACTGTAGTAAACCTTGGTTTAATCCATATTTAACAAGTATTAACAGGCATTTTTGTATTAAGAAGGCAATAACCACACACCATCTGCTGTCTGTTAAATGAGATTAATCTAATTGTTAAATCACAAATGGTAAGGACTGACATAAATATGTTTGATTAAAGTAGACCATGGGAAGATTTTTTCTTTTTTGTAGTGACTGTAGAATGTCTCTTTGCTTGCTCTCCCTCATGTATGTCAGTTATTTGCACTTTTGCCAGAGAATGAGCAAAAGAGATTTAACAAACACACTCATCCCTTTCAGAAATCTGTGACTCAGCCTGAGAACCACTAGCACCACTCCTTGTCTCAGGTTCCAGCAGCAAAAGTGACCAGAACACCAAATCATCTCCCTATATAGTGTATTTTCATTGACCATACAATTTTCACTTTCATGGATTTCTTCAGGTAAAGGACTATATAGTCCATAAAACTAACATTCATCTGCTTCTTAATTTAGTCACCTAAAGTCAATCGTAAACATCGAAGATATTCTTTGATACCCAATCCAACTAAAAAGGACTAAAATATATATATAGTTGCAAAAGAACAAAAGAGATTAAGAAGATAAAAGCAAGAAAACAAAATCTCGGCAAAAATGTTTGAATGATAGAAAACAAAGAAATTGCAAATGCTTTAGCAGAGAAGAAAAGATAAAAAGTGAATTATCAGGGCTGGAGAGATGGCTCAGCAGTTAACAGCAGTTAACTGCTCCTGCAGAAGACCTGGGTTTGGTTCCCAGCACCTATAAGGTGGCTAACAACCAGATCCAGTTCCTGGGGATCTAATGCCCTCTTCTGGGCTCCAAGGGCATTGCTGACATGTTGTCTACTTACATACATACAGACAAAACACTCATACAAATAAAATACAAAATAATTAATAGATAAACGTTTCTTTTAAATGTGAATTATCCTACAAGGACCCTGGGATTCTATAATGCCAGGGAACCAGAAATGAATTATAGAAGTAAAAATAGGAATTATTTAAATCACCTAATAACTCAAAACAATCAGGCCTCTATTATCTATCCCAGCAATATCTTCCTCCATCCACCTTATAGAAAACCAAAGATTGGCCTTTAGGAAGTCTTAGATGGCCGAACTCACTTTCACCTGCATCATCCACGAATAGGAGGACATCCAAAGGGCACTAGTATTTGAAGACAGCTAAGCTGCAAAATTCTCCAGAACTACCTCTTTCTTTACCAGCCTTAGTGAGCCAGGAATGAATTGTCAGGTTCTCAAGTTATGGGGTGAATGGGAGACAGCATTCAAAGAACAAAATTCAGCATTAATATCTCTCTCCCTGCTGGGCCACAGGCTTCCAAAGACTACAAACTTTATTGAACAAGTAAAGATAGGTTACAAGCAGCTGTGGCTACTTTCAGCAAGCCCTCTCTTCTAGTGACAATTATTATTAGCACTCTCTCCAGTCTCATTAACTTTTCTTTTTCCTTGCCCTTTATGGCTGGTAACATCCCCTTGCTGCTGCTAGCCCCTGGAGTTTAAGCATTTCTCTGTTGGCTAACCCTGTAAACAGACACTCAAAAGAAGCCTTTCCTTAAGTGTGACTATTATTACCCACAAGGAGCATGATACATCCTCTGACTTCAAAGAGACTGATCAAACAGGCAGAAAAAGAAACTTTTATGAAAATAGGTGTATTAACAGAATTTACAAAAACTATATAAAATATGAGATAAGGAGATTACATCTAATAAATATCAGGAGACAACTAAGAAAGCACTAGAAATTAAAGGTTTTTTTGTTTTGTTTTGTTTTTGTCTTTTTCAGACAGGGTCTCCTTATAGTTCTAGCTGTCCTGGAACTCACTATGTAGACCAGGCTGGCCTTGAACTCATAGAGATCCACCTGCCTCTACCCCCCAAGTGCTGGGATTAATTAAAGGCATGCACCACCACACCCGGTCTTATAAATTACAGTTTTAATTAATTGAAATAAAATCAAATTGAGATGATATGAAATACAGCAAAGACAGTGAGGCACTCCTAAGCCACATTACAGGTGACCTGAATGGAGAATCAGCCTGACTCTTAGCAGTGCTTTGATAGCCAAGAGTGAACTTGAAACCTGAGAGTATATTCCTTTAGCTCTCTCATGGAACTGTGCTCCCAAGCCTCCTCCATACTTTTATTCAAAACTGTGTCTCCAGCATCAATTTAGGAACTATAAGTTTGGACCAACCCTTATCAGAGAATCTTGCCCTTAGATCTCTCACCTAAAATATCTCATACCACAAGCACTCTTAAGATTTTTCAACTGTTTTCAACTAGGGTAGGAATATAAATGTGCTGTGTTCAGCACTTTGAGATGATAATTGGACCACACCCACAGTCATTCATTATCTTATCTTAAATGGAGGGCAAAGTGGGGCCCTGATGGATTAAGGTCTTATGCCCAGGTCACAA
Source organism: Rhizomys pruinosus (assembly GCA_009823505.1). Taxonomy (NCBI): domain Eukaryota; kingdom Metazoa; phylum Chordata; class Mammalia; order Rodentia; family Spalacidae; genus Rhizomys; species Rhizomys pruinosus. Next base: position 108,028 of record VZQC01008874.1, read on the forward strand.
GAGCACATGGTTCAGGGAGCTTGTTTACATGATAAACAGTAGCTTTTAGGTGCAGTGTTAAATAAAAGTCATTAGTCCAGATTCTATCTATATTGAAAAAATCATTCCTACAAGATACTCCACCAGAAAGTTTCTCAAAATGACCAAAACAGGAAATGGAAGAGAAAAAAGAAGGAAATTTGAGCCTCAGTCCAGAACATCAACCCCCCACTTACAATAGGTATTCAGAAATAGAAAGCTATAGGGTAAAGGGAATAAATCATAAAAACTGTGAATAAATGAGCTTTAAAGTACTTCATTTATTATTTTAATTTATTTGTACGAGCATACTGCCTGGAAATAAGCGGGTATATCTGTCTTGTGCAATGTCAGCAGAGGTCAGAAGAGGGTGTTGGGTTCTGTGGAACTGGACTTACAGGAGGTCATGCTGGGACTTGAACCCTGGTCTTTTGCAAGAGCTGCCAGTGCATTAAGCCATCTCTCCAGACCCAATGAAGAAATTTATAAAAATCTACATTTGAACAGCACATACCTTCAGACCAAAAAAATTGATAGATAGTCCAGGTCATCATTATATGGGCTCCTTAGTTGGACATTTCTAGAATGAAAACCCACAGAATGGGAGGAAACCTTCACAGCAGATACATCCGACGAAGCATTAATCTTCAGAGTATACAAGCTACTCAAAAAACAAAGAAGAAAGAAAACAAATGAATCACTCAGAAGATGGAGCAAAGATCTGAACAGAGACTTCACAGAGGAGGAATTAGAGATGGCTGAGAAACACCTTAAGAAGTGTTCAACATCACTAATAATTAAGGAAATGCAAATTAAAACCACCTTAAGATACCACCTTACTCCAGTAAGACTGGCTAGGATCAAGAAAACAAATGATGCCAAGTGCTGGAGAGGGTGTGGGGAAAGGGGAACACTCATCCATTGCTGGTGGGAATGTAAACTTGTGCAGCCACTATGGAAAACAGTGTGGAGAACCCTTAGAAGACTCAAAATGATCCTGCCATTTGACCCAGTCATACCACTCCTGGGTATATACCCACAAGACTCATCTTACTGCAGAGATACATGCACAGCTATATTTATTGCCGCTCTGTTCACAATAGCAAAAAACTGGAATCAACCCAAATGCCCCTCAACTGACGAGTGGATAGAGAAAATGTGGTACATGTACACAATGGAATTCTATGCAGCAGTAAAGAAAGACAACATCATGAACTTTGCAGGTAAATGGATGGAGCTTGAAGACATCATGTTAAGTGAAGTAACACAGTCCCAGAAAAACAAACGACAAATGGTATCTCTCATATGTGGACGCTAGTACCAATAACCCAGTTATAAATATTTCTTGTGGAGAGGGATGCACATTAAAAGAACAACAACAGAAAGATTGCATCAGAAGGCTGACTGAAATAGTGACTCGGGAGGGGTGGGAGGGGTGGGAGAGGGACACGGGTGTATATTCGATTGGTGCATGTTTAATTGACATGAGTTCAACAAGTATCCAGTTTTGCCCAGACTCTGTCTACAAGATACATGGTGTTTTAGGACTTAGTAAAAGTAAATATGGGCATATTGGACAACATTGGTTTGAAGACTGATAAAAACGGTAATGCATCTGAGTTAATTGGTGATATAAATTGCTCTTGTCCACATTAGCTTTAACTAAAATCTGTATAACAATTACTTTGGGATTGGTATAAACAAATGTTCTCTATAATTTTGCTGTCATATAGTATCACCTGGTAGCAATCTCTTTCACCTATAGGATGATTTAACTCAAAAATGAACTTTGTTTCCCAAGTTAATCACATACAGTAACCCAAAACAGCATGGGTGAACTTGATGAAATCTGTGCCTTGATTCCACCCTATAGGTATGTATAAAACAACTGCTTTTTTGAGACTCATGGGTCAAAACTAAACACCTTAAATAAAAAAGGGGGATATAGATAGATATGAAAACTTTTTGTCAAAAAACCTTGCAACCCAAATCTTAAAACTAACTATGGGAAAGGATTTGTATGTTCCAACAGGCCAGAGTATCACCAACTTAATGGCTGAGAAAGAAAATGCAGCTTTGCAGTGAGTAGGATGTACCAGAAAGTGCCAGCAGAAGGATTGACTCCTCTGCGCATTGAAGGGAAGAAATGCCTCAGATTGCTGCAGACATCAGGCCCCTCTGTGGATCCTACTAGTAACAACTATTTTTTAATGATTCCTAACGAAGCTTACCTTCTAGGTGCTGCAAAGGTTTTAATACAAGAGACTTTCTTAACTCCCCCCCATAGAATAAAGAGAAATAAGAGGATGATGAGGTCATTCTCCAGCTGTAGATTGGAACCAGCTGTTATAGAAGTGTTCTCTTGTAAAATCAGTAAAACTGCCTTCTTTAATTGACTAATGGACATAGAAACTGTGAAAAGGATTATTTTCTATTCAGAACCAAATATAATGCTAAAGTCTCCTTAAGCTATGCACCTAAACAAAATATATCAATACAGGAGCTCTGACATCAACAATGGATTATTCTACCAAGGAGATGTTGGCCAGGGGATCCAAGCCCCCACAAATGGTAAAGGCTCCTTGCCTCCTAACTGGGATATCTGCAGGAAGAGAGGCGATAAGGCCCTGCTGTTGAAGACCTGATACAAACATGGAAAAGATGTATGGAGACCGCACTTGCAAGTATACAGATGGTCTCTGGGATGCCAGAGAGTGTTACCAAAGACCACTAAACCAATAAAGCAAATATAGGTCTCCTTGAGTCAAGCAAGACTCCTCCGTCAGCACCAGCTACACCTCATCTGCCTGGAAATACTGTGCAGCAGTGGCAGCCATATGTCTGTATATCCCAAATCTAATTGGCTATTGGCTCTCTCCTTGGAGGAATAACCCACGGCTGATGTCACAAGCTTACATCCTCTAATGGTTAGGAGATGTTATAAACCACACGAAGACCCTGCCATACTTGACAGAAGAAAATGTAGATCATGAATTGACATACCATCCAAACATCTGTGTCTATACCAAAGTAACCTACCATAACAATTAGTACTGTTTAAATACCCATATATCTAATTGTGTGTGCTTCATTAGTAGGATCGAAAGGCTATATATTATACTGTTTAAATACCTAAATATCTAATTGCATGTGCTTCATTAGTAGGATCGAAAGGTTATGCCTGGACAAGCTGGCAGCCCATGAAAGAAAACAGCCAGAACTGACTAGAGACCAAGACATCAGCTCCAGAGAAAGTAGAGTGTTTTGCTTCTCATCCACCTGTGCCCCTTTTCTAAGCCTAGGGAACAATCTGCAGAAGAGGGGGCGTGGTAGAATGTAAGGGCTTCGATTGGAGTTAATGGTGAAACTACAACAATATAGACTGGACACTCATTTGATCAACTTGATTGAACATACAAGCCCCCCCTGCTGGATGGTGGGACCCATGAGCTGTGTGGGTTTGGGCACAACTGCTTGCAAATTGGTTTTACATGAAGGATGCTGGTACTCACAAATTATCACTTATTGTTAAAAAAAATGAAAAAACATAACAAAAGAGCAGAGAAAGATGCAGAAAATTTACGGCAGAATGCATGATCTGGGATGGGTAGGGGTGGGGTGGGGGGAAGGGAAGGGGATATATGCCTGAACTGAATTGGAAAATGTTGTATGAAATACACAAAGCATCAATAAAAAAAAAAAAGAAAAAAAAACAGACCTGAAGAAAAATAGTACTGTCATATACTAAGCATATAAGACATTGCACACAGATTTGCTATAAAAGTATATGCAAATTAGATAGCATTACATCAAGATTATTTCCTCATCTAGAAAATTGTACTATGTTTAAATAACATTCTTGCTTTCATAAAACACTGACTGAATGAAGTATTAAAGGGAATAAATAAAGTATCAAATATAAGTTGTATCATTTTCAAAAATTATGTGAATTTAAAATTATTTCAAAATGGAAAATTGGCATATATGTGATATATTTCATATATAAATTTCTTGGGGGCTGGAGAGATAGCCTAGCGGTTAAGAGCACCAACTGCTCTTGCAGATGACCTGGGTTCGATCCCCAACACCCACATGGTGACTGACAACCATCTGTAACTCCAATTCCAGGAGAACTCCAGTTCCAGGGGAGTCTGACACCCTCTTCTGACCTCTGAAGCATTGCATGACACAGGTGCACAGACCTATATGCAGATAATACATTCGTACACATAAAAAATTAATAAAAATTTTTAAAAATAAAATAAAATAAATGTATTTCTTGGGTCTGGAGAGATGGCTCAGTACTTAAAAACACTGCTGTTTTGCAGAAGACCTGGGTTCAAATCCCAGCACCCACATGGCGGCTAACAACTCTTCATAACTTCAGTTTAGGGTATCTGATGCCCTCTTCTGTCCTCCACAGTCATTGCATGATAGGAGTGCAATTACATACATGCAGACAATACACTGGTACACATAAAATAAAAATAATAAATAAAATATTAAAATATATATAATTCATTTGTGTATTACACATTCAAATAAGAAAAAAGCATACTACACACAAAAGATTGAAATGAAACTGAACTTTAGAGCAACAGAACTGGGGCTGGAGCAATTAAGAACACAGCGAACAATCTGTAGCTCCAGTTCCAGAGGATTCAATGGGGTATTGTATACATGGGTGCACTTGTGTATATGCAGGCAAATATTTATAAACATACAATAGAAATAAATAAAATCTTAAAAACAATTTTAGACTGTGTGTGTGAATAGAAGGACAGGGGCGCACAGACTCCATGCATAGTTGCCCAGGTAGGTTTGTGGCTTGCAGGCCTTTGGTGGCCCACCCCAGGAGCTGCCACCCAACACTAGAACCATAGAGAGGAACTGTGTACCTGAATAGAAGGACAGCCAGGGGCACACACACTCTGTGCACAGCTGCCCAGGTGGGGTGTGGTTGTGGGCCAAAGCATCCCCCCCACCCCACCCCACCCCACTCAAGCTACTGATACTGTGGTGGAAAGTATAAACTGCTGGTGCTGTGGTTTACTGTTGTTGGGAGGATCCAGCAGTGTCAGTGATTCGAGGCTGCATAGCCAAAACTGAGGAAGAAACCAGCAGGAAGTAAACTGAGTGAACAACCAGTCCTCCATATTAGCATTTGAGAGTAGCAACAGAAGGCAAACAAATAAAGAAAGGGGGAAACAACAACAACAACAACAAAATACACATGCCAAAAACACAACAGAAAAACAACAATATGGGAAAAGCTCAAATAAATCCCCAGCGAACTCAACTAATCCTATAGAATATCCCAACAACGAGATCTCCCTGGAAGGAAACCAAGACACCAATCTTAGAAGAACAATTGTAGACATATTCAAAGACTATAAAGAACAAATCAGAGAACTAAAGGGAGAGAATGAAAAATTTATGAAGGAACTAGAAGGAAAGAATGATAAACTCTAGAAAGAAATAAAAGGAGAGATTGACAAACTCAGAAAAGAACTAGAGGAAGAAAAGTACAAACTAAACTCCAAAAAGAACTAGAGGCAGAGAATGGCAAACTCCAAAAGGAAGTGGGAACATTGAAAAGATCTCAGGCTGAAAGGAAAAAAGAAACTGACCAGCGAAGAAAGGAATTAGAAGAAGAGAATGAAAACCTCCAAAAGGAAGTGGAAATACTGAAGAAATCATAGGATGAAATAAAAAAGGAAATTGAACATTCATCCAATCAGCAGGAAAGGATGGGAAAAAGCCTCAGAAGCAGAATGGAGGAAGCAGAAAAAAGAATATCAGACCTATAGGATAAAACAGTGCAGCAGCTAGAAACCTCAAGTAAAGATTATGAAAAATTAAAAGAAAAACACAAAAGTGGAATAACCAGAAAATATGGGACACTATGAAAAATCCAAACCTCCACATCATAGGTATAGAGGAAGGAAAAGAATCCCAGGAGAATGGTATTGATCAGATCTTCAACAGAATAGTAGAAGAAAACTTCCCCAAACTGAAAAAAGACAAGCCTATGCAAATAAAAGAAGCACATAGAACACCAAACAGACAACACCAGAAAAGAAATTCCCCAAGTCATATCATAGTTAAAACACTAGATGCTAAAAACAAGGACAAAATACTGAAAGCCACAAGAGAAAAACAACAAGTTACATATAATGGGAAACCCATCAGAATTACCCCTGACTTCTCAGTGCAAACTATGAAAGCCAGAAGAACATGGGCCAAAGTATTCCCAATGCTAAATGACTTTAGTTGCCAACACAGATTACTATATCCAGCAAAAACGTCAATCATAGTTGAAGGAGAAAAAAAAATCTTTCATGACATAAACAAAATGAAAGAACACATGCCAAAACACAAACACTTCAGAAAATACTCGAAGCAATTCAAAGAACAGGAAAGGAACAACTATCCTTAAGCAACCCAAGAGAGAAATTACCAAAAGCATAACAGTAAATAAATACCTAGACCAAGAATGCAAATGAAAAATAAGTTGAGGGGCTGGAGAGATGGCCTAGCAGTTAAGAGCGCTGACTGCTCTTGCAGAGGATCCAGGTTCTATCCCCAGCACCTACATGGCATCTGAGAACCATCTTTAACTCCAGTTCCAGGGGAACCCGATGCCCTCTTCTGACCTCTGTGGCGTTGCACAGCATGGGTGCACACCTACATGCAGACAGTACATTCATACACATAGAAGAATAAATTTAAAAAAAAGAAAAATAAGTTGAAAGGAAACAACACGCATCTCTCAATAATAACCTTAAATATTAGTGGACTAAACTCCCCAATCAAAAGACATAGACTGGGAGAATGGATTAGGAAACAGAATCTATCTATATGATGCCTCCGAGAAACCCATCTCACCCTCGAGGACAGACAGCACCTTAGAGTGAAAGGATGGAAAAAATTATTCCAAGAAAATGGTGTCAAAAAGCAAGCAGGGATGGCTATTCTAAAATCAGACAAAATAGACCTCAGAGTAAAATTAATCAGAAAAGACAAAGAGGGCCATCATATCCTTATCAATGGAACAATTAACCAGGAAGTTTTCACAATCTTAAATATTAATGCACCGAACTCTGGTGCACCAAACTTTATAAACACAATCCTTAAGGACCCCAAGACACAGATTAATCCCAGCATGCTAATAGTGGGGGACTTCAATATCCCACTGAGCCCCCTGGGTAGGTCAACTGGACAAAAAATAGAGAGACATCAGAACTGAACAATACAATACACCAAATGGACCTCACAGATATCTACAGAATATTCCACCCAAACACCAGATAATATACTTTGACCACCTACTGGGACACAAAAGAAATCTCAACAATTACAAAAGGATTGAAATTATTCCATGCATTCTATCAAACCACAGTGGAATAAAGCTCAATATTAGCACCAGGGTTAGCCTTACTAACTATAAGAATACATGGAGGGGCTGGAGAGATGGCCTAGTGGTTAAGAGCAACGACTGCTCTTGCAGCGGACCCGGGTTCGATACCTAGTACCCACATGGCAGCTGAGAATCATCTGTAACTCCAATTCCAGGAGAATTCCAGTTCCAGGGGAATCCGACACCCTCTTCTGACCTCCGCAGCATTGCACAACACAGGTACACAAACCTACATGCAGACAGACAGAACATTCATACACATATAAATAAATAAAATTTAAAAAAAGAACACATGAAGACTAAACAACACAATCCTGAACAATAAGGGTTAGAGAAAAAATAAAGAATGAAATAAAAGCATTCCTGGAACTAAACAAAAATGACAGTACAACACAACAAAACCTGTGGAATACACTAAAGTCAGTCCTAAGAGGAAAATTTATAGCCTTAAGTGCCCACATTAAAAAAAAAAAAAAAAACAGAAAGAGAACAAATGAACAATCTAACACTGCAGCTAAGAACAATTGAGAGACAACAACAAATGAACACTAAACCCAACAGACAAGAAGAAATAACAAAAATCAGAGCAGAAGTCAATAAAAGAGAAACAAAGAAAAGAATACAAAAAAAATTAATGAATCCAAAAGCTGGTTCTTTGAAAAGATAAACAAAATAGACAGACTTCTGGCCCAGTTAACCAAAAGAAAGAAAGAGCAACTCCAAATCAATAGCATTCATAATGAAAGGGGAAACATTACAACAGATAAAGAAAAGATCCAGACAATCATATGAGAATACTTCAAAAACCTATACTCTACTAAGTTTGAAAACCTAAGAGAAATGAATGAATAGAAATTCTGGGATTTGCCAAAGCTTAGCCAAGAAGAGATTGACAGCTTAAACAGGCCCATAATACTTGAGGAAATTGAAGATGTAATAAAAAGCCTCCCAACTATAAAAAGCCCAGGCCCAGATGGTTCCACAGCAGAATTCTATAAAACATTTAAAGAGGTCTTATAACCATTACTACTCAAACTTTTCAGAAGGATACAGACAGAGGGAAATATACCAATTCCTTCTATGAAGCCAGCATCACTCTAATACCAAAACCAAAGACACAAGCAAGAAAGAAAACTATAGACCCATATCATTAATGAACACAGATGCAAAAATTCTCAACAAAATACTTGCAAATCGCATACAGAGCCACATCAAAAAGATATCCATCCATCATGACCAGGTTGGATTCATACCAGAGATGCAGGGATGGTTCAACATGCATAAATCAATAAATATCATAAAACACTAAGTAGACTTAAAGACAAAAACCACACGATCATCTCAATTGATGCAGAAAAGCTTTCAACAAAATCCAGCATCCCTTCATGCTTAAAGTCTTAGAGAGAATTGGACTGGAGGGATCGTTCCTCAATGTAAACAAAGCCATATACAAGAAACCCACAGCCAACATCATCCTAAATGGAGAAAAGTTGGAAGCATTCCCCTTAAAGGCAGGAACATAGCAAGGCTGCCCATTATGGCCACTCCTCTTCAATAGAGTGCTTGCAGATGATATGATAGTTTACCTAAGGGATGCTAAAAACTCCACCAGAAAACTCTTAGAAACGATTAAAAGTTTTAGTTAAAGTGGCAGGATACAAAATAAACCTAGAAAAATCAGTAGCCTTCATTTACACCAACAATAAGCAACTGGAGAAGGACTATAAAGAGACCTTCCCAATCAAAATAGCCTCAAAAAATTACCTAGGAATAAACCTAACCAAAATCACCAAAAACCCCTACAACAAAAATTTTAAAACCCTGAAGAAGGAAACTGAAAATGACATCAAAAGATGGAAAGACCTCCCATGCTCATGGATTGGAAAAATTAATATAGTAAAATTGTCCATTCTACCCAAATTAATATACAGATTCAATGCAATCCCAATCAAAATCCCCATGAGCTTTTTACAGACTTAGAAAAAAAAAATCCTTAAATTCATATGGAAAAACGAAAGACCCTGAATAGCTAAAGCAACCCTGAGTGAAAAGTGCAATACTGGGGGGATTACATTACCAGACTTCAAGCAATATTACAGGGCTATACTCATAAAGACAGCCTGGTACTGGCAAAAAAAAAAAAAAAAAAACAACAACCAAGAACCATTGACCAATGGAACAGAATTGAAGATCCAAACTTGAGCTCATATAACTTCAGCCACCTCATATTTGACAAAGGGGCCAAAAAACTCAATGGAGGAAAGACAGCATCTTCAGCAACTGGTGTTGGCAAAACTGGATCACCATTTGTAGAAGAACAAAATTAAACCCCTACCTCTTGCCCTATACAAAAATAAACTCCAAGTGGATCAAAGATCTGAACCTAAAATCTGAAACCCTCAAGGTGATAAAAGAAAAATTCGGCAGCAACCTACAAGACATAAAAAGACTTTCTAAATCAAACAGAAGCTGCACAGGAAATAAGGACAACAGCTGATAAGTGGGACCTCATCAAACTCAAAAGCTTTTGTACAGATAAAGAAACAATCAAGGAAGTGAAGAGAAAACCCATAGAGTTGGAGGAAACCTTCACTAGTGATTCATCTGACAGAGCATTAATATCCAGAATATATAAGCTACTTAAAAAACAAGTAAGAAAACAAATGACCTACTCAAAAGATGAGTAAAGAGCTGAACAGAGACTTCGCCAGTAAGGAAGTATAGATGAGAAACATCTTTAAAAGTGTTCAACGTCATTAATAATTAAAGAAATGCAAATTAAAACCACACTAAGGTATCATCTCACTCAAATAAGACTAGCCAAGATCAAGAAAACAAAAGACACCAAATACTGGAGAGGTTGTGGGGAAAGGGGAACACTCATCCATTGCTGGTGGGAATGTAAACTGGTACATCCACTATGGAAAGCAGTGTGGAGAACCCTTAAAAACTCAATATGAGCCTACCACCTGACCCAGCCATACCACTCCTCGGTTTACACCCACAAGATCCATCCTACCACAAAGATACATGCACAGCTATGTTTGTTGCAGCTCTCTTCACAATAGCAAAGAGCTGGAACCAACCCAAATGCCCCTCAACTGATGACTGGATAAAAAAAAATGTGGTAGGTACATCTACACAATGGAGTTCTATGCAGCAGTAAAGAAAGATGACATCATGAGGTTTGCCGGTAAATGGATGGAACTTGTAGCAATTATGCTAAGTGAAGTAACAGTCCCAGAAAAAAAAGCAAATGGTTTCCCTCGTTTGTGGATGCTAACACCAAATCCTCAGTTGGCAGGCAAACTGAGCAACTTTTTTTATTATATTTCATTGCATCTGAAAGCAACTGTACTATTCCAATATGAACCTCTAAATGGGCTCTAGAATTGTCCTAACACTTATATTCACACATTGTAATTAGTATATATGGATGGAAGATATGTAGTCATATTCTAAAAAAAAAAAAGAATGCAAAGTTACACATCTTTATACCTGCATGCAACTTTACTGTTAAAATGTGAATCTCTAAATGTGTTTAGGAATTGACCTATAGTTTATTTTCAGAATTTATAATTTTGACTTATGTGTGGAGTGTAAATATGCATATTTTGGAATAATATAAAAGAAAATACACACAAAAAGTCTATTTTAGTTTTAGTGACAAAAATTTGCAGGAAAACAGTGTTTGGGGGGGAGGTTGGTGTTTTTATTTTGTTGTTATTTGTTTCTTGTTTGTTTTAGAGACAGGGTCTCCTTGTACCCCTAGCTGTCCTGGAATTCACTGTGTAGACTAGACTAGCCTCCATTTCACAGAGATCACATGTTTGTGCCTCCCAAGTGTTAGGATTAAGGGCCTGCACCCCGCACCCTGCAAAAATAAAATTGTATTTATTATTCTGATTTTATGTGTATCAATATATTGCCTGTACGCCTGTAAGTGTATGCATGTCATACAATGCCCTCAGAGGTCAGAAGAAGGAGGGAGATCCCCTGGAACTGGAGCTGCAGACAGTTGCTGGAAGTGATGTTGGTGCTGGGACCTGAAGCTGGATCCTCAGCAAGAGCAGCTGTTAACTGCTGAGCCATCTCTGCACCCCTAGAATATAGTTTTTAACCAAATTTTTTTAAACCTAAATGGTCAGTCACTTCAAACATCGACTGTGTGAAACACAGGGACTGTGTGCCTTCCTCCAGAAGTTGCATGAGAACAGGATGGGATTTAAGCAGGGTTTCTGTCACTGTGGCCCCACAGCAGGAAGCCCAGGAATTGGAACAGGAGCTCTAGAGCAGGCTGGAGGCAGAGAAGCAAGACAGCTAGAGTGGAAGTTTGAGGGAAAGCCAAGAGAACGTCAGAAGCTAATTGATATGCAAGAATATTTGGAAACTTATTGGGATATTGAATATATGGTGGAAAAAAATGGAGAAAGAGGAAATCAAAGAAAATATGAAGAGAAGGGAAGGGGGAAGGAGGGATGGAGGGACCGAGGGAGTAAGAAAGAAAGAAAGAAAGAAAGAGAGAGAGAGAGGAGAGAGAGAGAGAGAGAGAGAGAGAAAGAAAGAAAGAAAGAAAGAAAGAAAGAAAGAAAGAAAGAAAGAAAGAAAGAAAGAAAGGAGTGTGGGAGAAAGAAGTCTAAAACAGTGAATGGTCTCCCTCATGTGTGGATGCTAACACCAAATCCCCAGTTGAAAGGCAAGCTGAACAACATTATTGTTATATTTCTTTTTATCTGAAAGCAACTGTGGTCTTATAATGTAAATCTCTTAATGGGCTCTCGAATCAACCTACCACTTGTTTTCAGACTCTGTAATTACTGTGTATGGGCGGAAGGTATGTATTCCAGTTTTAGAGTAATATAAAATTAAATGGGGAAAATGTGAATTCCTAAACATATTTTGGAATTAACATACAGTTTGTTCCCAGAGGTCATAATTTTGATGCATATGTGACAATTATATAGGCATTTATTGGAGCAATACAAAGGGGAGGGAAAAACAACAACATAAAGACTGGGTTAAAGAACTGATGATATGGTTGAATTCTGCCCAAAACAACAAGACTCTGCAGGGAAAAACTTTGGAAAGACTGAGAGAAAGATGCAAGACATGTATGGCAGAAGGGATGAACAGGGCCGGGATGGGAGCAGGGAGAGGGGAATGTGTCTAAATTGGACTGAAAGATAATGAAATACACAATTCATCAATAAAAGTATTAAAAGAATAATCTCATAATAACATGAATACTGACTGTTGTATAAATAAAAACTATGAAATGATCACACCGAAACAATGTATAAAGTGACATAAGTCACTTATCAGCCACCTCCCAATCAATACTTGGGAAGCAGCATTTGCATGATGTTTACTAATAAGAATGTCAATACCAAGAGTAAACAGCCCACTGGGAGCTAAGATGACAGACTCATGTATATGTGTTTATCAATATTCATAGACACATTTTGTGACTTTTTAAAAGCTTTGTGAGAAAACTGACCTTTGGTGTGGTAGGATGGTGTGCTTTGAAGTCATCTGAACTCATACTCATCTATCTAATCATATTCCCCTAGATTTTTGAGTACCCACATTTCTGATACTATGTCCAGTTATCCTAATAAGTATGTTTATGTTTAATACATAATATGACCTAACTTTCTGTTGAAATTTCTTGTTACTCTATGTCCATAATCTATCATAATTTAACTTAGACAAAATGAAGACCTTAGTTCTACATTATTGTGAAATTGTATACAACAAAAGGTCACCTTCAGACAAAACAATCATTGTGCTGAGTTTGCTTTGGCATTTTGAGACCACCTGTCTTTTCAGAGGGCAAAATCATGAGGTGTGTTGCAGGCAACATAAACAACTTTAAAAGCAAATAAATAAACAATCCATCAAAAAGCAAAGGGGGTAAAAGAAACAATAATACTTTCATGTACATCAGTCTATCAAATTCGTGTAACAGTCATAGATTATCTACCCATTAGCAAAGAAGAAACTAAATATTGCAGATAGAGAAAGATCATGCATCAATTTAAATGAGCAATTATTAAGTAATTGCTGCAAAACAGATACTGTACCACTGCACGGTAGGAATAGGAATGTGATGACCTTCAAGGAGCAGATAGGTCGAAAGAACATCTAAATAAACAAATGAAACAGACATTCGGTGTTCTGTGGGGGCACTTAGACAATAAACCAGAGTAAGCTTTGCTTGGGAAGCTGTTAGATAAGTTGGAGCCTGATAGAGTTGGAAGACAAGGTTCAATGTGTTCAAGAATGTTCTAGAAGAAGAAATGGAGAATATTTAATAAAGCTAGAACTAATCTGACTTTAGCATCTAGATCTTTGTTTAAATTAAGTTGGTATCCGTATTGCACCCAGGAGCATGATAACTATTTTAGAAGATTCCCAATATATATAACACATGGCTTCCATCAGTTATGAACTAAATCTTTATGACTTCTCAAAATTCATATTGGGGCTCTGATCCCCAAGAAGACTAAGAGCATGCCCTGGTCACAGAAAACCAGAAGTCCTCTGACACTGCTGCTGGCCTTATCGATCAGCCACTCCCCTCCCTCCTGGGATGAATGATGTTGAGACAGCCTGTTTCCCAAGATGATCTAATTGTGAGCAAATGGTCCCAGGAAGGAGGGGGCCATACATTTCTCAAGAATGCCTGCACATAGATGCCTACAGCCGCATCCACTTCCTCATGCCTTAGCCTGTATATAATCTTGAACACTCCCCAGCCTTTGGGAAGGTTTCTGTCCCTTGCTCTGCTGAATAAATGCAGTCTTGGTCTGTGGAAGATCTGTTACTGGTCTCTTTCCTGACTCTGCTCCCTTTCCTGTGTTCTGCATATGTGGTATATACACATACCTGCATATATACCACCTACATATGTGGTATACACACACACACACACACACACACACACAAACACATAAATAAAAATAAACTTTTAAAACTTGTGGTTTGAGTTGCTGACTTCATTTTCATTTTAAAAAGTCAAATGATTTGGCTTGAAACTGAGAAAGAATTTTTAATATTTCTTGAAATGCATGAAGCATACTTTGCCATTTTGTACTATATATTTATGTGAAACAAAATATTCAGCATAGACAATTATATAATTTCAAATATTGATCAACTTTAAAATGTTGAAGATGCCCTATATATTGTGGTATCAAATATCCAAGCAATAATTAAATATTTATGCAAAAGTAAAATATTCATGTAAAAGTAAACAAGCACATTCATCTCAGTGTGTAAATTTGCTTTTGTATGTAATAAATGGCAAAATTATATGCCTACTAAATAAATTGTTTTAAACAAATTTGTTTATGATTTGCTGTCAGTAAATATTTTATATGTTTACCTATTTTATATGCCTATATCCTTATGATTATTCTAAAATTTGGCAGTGAAGTAGGGTCACAAGTAAAGGAAATTTAAGGAGGTCTTGTTTAAGTCATGCAGACTATAGTATTTTGTTATACTTAATGTCATTTTAATAAAGTTTAGAATCTATATAAAAGGCAAGATGGCACAATTAATGACAATTAATAACCATAATTAGTACTTTCAAAACACACAGAATCAGAGGCTCGTGCTGCTGTCCAGTTAACCTGGTCAAGGTTGCAAATCTTCCAAGTAACTGAAGCTCTCCAAGACAGAGTTTCACCTCTCTAAATTTAGTAGTTATATAATCATACATACCTTATAGAGTAGCTGTGAAAAATGACTGAAATAATAAATGGGTAGTTGTGCTGGACCGAAGCCACATTACAGTTATACCTGAATAAAGAAAACAACCTGACTCTGAGCATCCACTTAAAGTTAAGAGTGGATCCTGACCTCTGAGCATCCATTCCTTTAGCTGTCTCACGGAACTGTGCTCCTGAGTCAGACTTCACTCTATCTTTTATTGAAATAGGATCTCGAGAAAGGTTGCTGGAGATCTTCTTTCAGTTAGGTGAGTAGAAGCAAGGACTCACCCTCACCAGAGAAGCTTACCCTTTAATCCTTAGGTCTAAAATATCTCATAAAAACAGTTACAAACAGACATCTCAATTTTCACTTTTCAGTTTTAATTTTGTTTATTTTTTATGTGTATGAATGTACTGTCTGCATGTAGGCTTGTGCAACTGGGTCGTGCAATGCCATGGAGGTCAGAAGAGGGTGTCCAGTTCTCCTGGAACTGGAGTTAAAGATGGTTCTCAGCCACCATGTGGGTGCTGGGGATCGAACCCGGGTCCTCTGCAAGAGCAGTCTGTGCTCTTAACTGCTAGGCCATCTCGCCAGCCCCCAATTCTCACTTTTCTTAGTGAAAATGGGACGCTGCTTCCAGCACTTTGATATGCTAACCAAACACACTCACCTTCATTCACTGTCTTGGGTGCAGGACAATTTGGGGTCCTGAAGAATTAAGGTCATATGCCCAGATCACAAGAGCACATGATTCAGTGAGCTTGTTTACATTATAAATAATAACATTTTGGGGGCTGGAGAGATGGCCTGGTGGTTAAGAGTGCCGACCGCTCTTACAGAGTACCCGGGTTCGATCCCCAGCACCCACATGGTGGCCAAGAACCGTCTGAAACATCAATTCCAGGAGAACTCCAGTTCCAGGGGAATCCAAGACCCTCTTCTGACCTCCGCGGCATTGCACAACACGGGTGCACAAACTTGCATGCAGACAGTACATTGATACTGTACATTGATCTTTATAGAAATAAATAAATGCCTCGCGTGGTGGCGCATGCCTTTAATCCTAGCACTTGGGAGGCAGAGGTGGATCTCTGTGAGTCCGAGGCCAGCCTGGTCTACAGAGTGAGTTCCAGGACAGCCAGAGCTACAGGGAGACCCTGTCTCAAAAAATAAAATAAATAAATAAATAAATAAATAAATAATAACATTTTGATTCCAAAGCTAAATAAAAGTCATTGGTCCATATTATGTTCATATTGGCATAAGTCATTCATACAGGTAGTCCCTGTTAAGGGCTCAGGGAAAGAGTCATTACTATCATGGTAGTAAAAGCTACTAGAAGACAAGACCCAGTCGATGGTTAGTCCATATAAAATCTTCTCACTTTTTTGTAGTTCTGGCTCTGTTATTTTTTTAAATTTTTAGAAAGAATTTTATTAAATAACATTCTTACGATTAACATGATTGATCAAGAATCTCCCAAGAACACCTTTAAACACATGTAGGTAGGTATGCGCTGGGTGCTTTAGCAAGGTGGATTGTTTTTTTGACTTAATCTAGTTAATCCTCGTTGTCTTTGGCTTCATTGGGTTTTGTGGCTGTGGGGCGGGAGTTATCCTCCCAGCTGGATTAAACGGGGGTTGTGTGAGTCTTGAGATGGAGATCTCCCAAGACACCTAAAGCACAGGGTCACAGGGGCGAGGGCTAAAAGGCCAAGGGAGAAGACCATAGCCAGGAATACGAAGAAGAAGCGGACATATGGAAAGAGTGCTGGATAATTCCACACTGAGCTCTCCAACACTGTGGGAAAGTCCTACAGTGGGATCCATCTGGAGGTGACTCAAGAAACAAATAATAATAATAAAAAAAAAAAAAAAAAAAAGAATTGCAAGATTATAAAGATGCAAATCAAAGAATTAAAAAAGAGAAGGAGGAACTCAAAAGAGGAAGTGGGAACACTGAAAAGATACTGTGTTGAAAAAAGAAAGGAAACAAACCAGCAAAGCAAAGACTCAGGGTTTGAGAAGCTCCAAAAAGGAAGTGGAACTACTAAAGAAATCAGAAGAGGGAAATTAAAAAGAAGCAATATGCTCATCCATACAATCAAGAGGAAAGGAAATGGAAAAAAGCCTCAGCAGCAGAATGGAGGAAGCCAGAACAACGAATATCAGACCTGGAAGGATAACAATAAAAACTACAAACCTCAAGTAAAGAATTAGAAAAATTTAAATAATACACCAAAAGTGGAACAACGAGAACCTGTTGGGACCCCTATGAAAAGATTCAAACACTCCATCATTAGAAAATCGAGGAAGGCGAAGAACCCAAGAGAATGGTATTGATAAAATCTTCAACAGCTAATAGAAGAAATTTTCCCCAAACTAAAAAATAAGACAAAACCTATACAAAATTCAAGAAGCACATAGAATCCAACCAGACAAGATCAGAAAAGAAACTCTCCAACCACCTCATAGTTAAAATGCTAGACACCCAAACAAAGCCAAAATTCTTAAAGCCACAAGAGGACAACAACAAGGCCTATAAGGGTAAACCTATCAGAATTACAACTGACTTCTCAGTGCAATACTCTGAAGCAAGAAGAACGTGGAGCAAAGCATTCCCAGTGTCAAAGTGGCCAATAGATGCCAACCAGTGTTACTATACCCAGCAAAAATGTTTGATATATTTGACGGAGAGAGAAAAACCTTCCATGGACATAAACAAGAGAAAGAATACATGTTCCAGAAAACCAAACCTTCCGAGAATAGTTGAAGCAATTCAAAGAGACAGAGAAAGGAGAAGACCTCCCCAGGCATGTAGAAAGAGACATTCAATTAATAAAAGCATAACTTGCAGAAGTAGAAACCTAAACCCTACTTGCAAATGGATATAAGGACAAAAGGAAAGACAACCACAAAACCTATCAGTCATAACCTTAATATTTACATGGACTAAATTTCCTCAATCAAAAGACATAGACTGGGGATTGGATTGAGGAGAACAGAACACATCGATATGCTGTCACAAGAAACACATCTTAAACTTCAAGGACAGGCACCCCTTTAAAGGTTAGAAAGGATGGAAAAAAAATTAGTCCAAGAAAAATGTACCAACAATAAAACAGGTGTTTGCTATTTAATATCAGACAAAAAAGACTCAACGTAAAGAAAACTCAGAAGAGACCAAAAGGCCATTACATTGTATCAAAGGAAACAATGTTCACCAAGAAGATTTCACAATATGAATAATAGCACCACAAACCTGGTGCAACAACAATTTATTAATGGACAATTCCCAGGATCCCACAGTTCACACACGAACCCCAGTACACCTCATAGTAGGGGACTTTCTTACCCCACTGAGCACTTTGTTTAACAGACAATGGACAAAGAAATTACACAGAGAGCCATACTGAACGAATGATATGATACATCAATGGACCTATAGGACTTCTACCGAATATTTCACCCTCATACCAGAGAATACCTTTCTATCAGCACCCCATGGGAACATTCTACCAAAATTTACCACCAGACGAAACCTCCACAAACTATGAAAAGATTGAAATAATTTCATGCATTTCTACAGACACAGTGCAATAAAAAAGCTCAACATCAACACCAGGATAGCCTCAACCCTACAAGATACATTTGAGACTAAACAACACCACTTCTTGCATAATTGAAGGGTCAAGGTACGAGATAAAGAAATTAAAATAAAAAGCATCTCTGGATTACTGAATGACAATAACAATACAACGCAACAAAACCATGGGCTACTAAAAGCAGTACTGCAGGGCGTGTGGCGTGCAAGCTTTAATCTAGCACTCAGGAGACAGAGTGATGGCCGGTCGTCTTGTAAGTTCAGGCTCAATCAGGAGGCAGCAGGCAGGCGGAATCTTTGTAATAAGTTCCAAGCCAGCTTGTCTGCAGAGCGGGTTGCAGGAAGCTGGGTCCTTACAGGTGACCCTGTCTCAAAAAGCAAAAACACAAAACAAAAATACAAAAGCAGACTAGACTAAGAGGGAATGAGTTTATAGCCTTGGGGGCCTACATTAGAAAACAGATAAGAGCACAAGTAAATGATCTAACAATGCAGTAAAAGCACTTGAGAATGCAACAACAGGATGAACCCTAAACGCAGACAGTAGAAAGAAATTAACAAAACTTAGAGCAGAACATCAGTGAAATAGAAACAGAAAAAAAATAGAAAAAACAAATCATGAATCCAAAAGTGGTTCTTTGAAAAACAAAATAAAACAGAGTTAAGAAAACGCTCTACTGCCAGTTCTAACCAAAAGAGAAAAAGGAACACACTCCAAACTCAATACAACCCTGCATGAAAAGGGAATATCGTCAAGCGATAAGGAAAAGATCCAGAAAAATCATTTGGAATACTTCAACAAACTATACCCTCAATGACAAGTTGACATAACTAGAAGAAAAAAGTTGGATGATTACTGAAACCTGGGAATCACTCATAAAGACTCAAACGAAACGAGAGATGACAGCTTATAACAGACCCCAATAAATGTGAAGAAATTGAAGACGTTACTAAGAAACCTCCCAAGCCAAAAAAAACCCGCCCGAGACCAAGAGTTGCCCAGCGATTCTTCTATAAAACAGTTTCAACAAAGTTTACAACCATTAGTTATGAAATTGTTTAGAATGATAGAAACCAGAGGGAATGCTCCCCAAATGTCCTTCTATGAAGCTAGCATCACTCAATTTACCAAAACCTAGGCAAGATACAACTTAAAAAGGAGAATTATAGACTCCATTTCCCTAATGAATCAGTGCAAAGTCAAACTAAACAGGTTACTGGCAACACTACAAATACAACTGCAAACAAAGACGACATTATCAGTGCACCAAGTTGGTTAGTTCAGACGACGAGGAGGATAGGTGGCGGAGGTAGAAAGGGCAGTATTTGGTTCAACATACTGACAATCAAAAAATACATCATCAAGCCACATGAAAATATGGAATGAAGAAAAAAAAGAAAAAATAATAAACCCACCACCATCATCTCATTCGATGTTGAAAAAGACGATTTGGCAAAAATCCAGCACCTTCATGCTTATAAGTCCTCAAAGTGGACAGGGACATTGGCGATGATCGAGAGGTTTGACGGGCGGGTGTCCTTCAATGTATTCAAACCAACCAAAATCCAAGGAAAACCCATTGGTCATATCACTATTCGCCTAAATGGGCAGGGAATGACAGGGGAAAACAAACATCTGCCCTTTTTTTTTTGGTTTTTAGATCAGGGCCTTGTAGCCCCAGCTGTCGGCACACACCTTGTAGGACCAGGCTGGCTAACTCACAACTGAAGACTTGCCGTGCTCGCCTCCCAAAGTCTAGCTAGAACTTTTACGATTTAAGGTAGGAACTCGGGCAAGCGGCTTGCCCCCCTGTCACCCACCCGCTTCAATATGTGCGTGAAAACTTGGCTTATGAGCAATAAGCAAGAAAACGGACAATTAAAGCGTAGTCTCTAAGATGGAGAGAAGAGGAAGTCCAAGGCTTCCCATTTCTTGCGGATGACTTCGGGTGTTTACTACGGGCTTGTCCCAACACCCAGCAAACTCCTAGAATGTTTATACAGCGCTTCAGCAATGACGGGAGCAGGATACAAAAATTAACCTTTAAAAAGATCATGGCCTCCGGTCTAAACATAACAACGCAAACCTGGAGATGGAATTCACGGAGAACTCCCACACACACATCGCCTTCAAAAACAATAAAATACCTAGGAACTAAACCGAAACCACAGGAGACACCACGAGTTTCAACAAAAATTTTAAAAACCCGTACAAGAACATGAAGAAGGGACCATCAGAAGATGGAAAAACCTCCCATGCTATGGGTATTGGGAAAAGTAACATTGGTAAAAAATGTCCATTTACCCAAATTCTTTTATTTAGATTAATGCAATCCCCAATTAAAATCCCCAAGAGTTTTTTCACAGGCTGGGAACACACAAAGTCCTTAAATTCGTTGGGAAAAAACAAAGAACCCGAATAAAATAGCCAAAACAAAACCCTGATTGAAAAGGGCAACACAGGGTGGATCTCTAAACCAGACTTCAAACTACACTACACGTCTATTCATCCTAAAAACAGCTGGTACTGGCAAAAAAACAGACTGTTGACAGTGGAATTAAAACCAAAGAGATCCAAACTTTGAGCCACATACAATTTTCAGGCCATCTCATATTTGACAAGGGGCCAAGGAAGACACAATGGAGAAAAGACAGCAATCTCAGCACGTGGTGCTGGCAAAATTGGATCACCACTTGTAGATGAATGCCATTAATATCCCTGTCTCTCGCCCTTACAAATATTCAATCTCCGCTGGCTTAACTTTACCTCAATGTGAACCCCAAAAACTATGGAAGGCGATAAAGAAAAAGTTGGCAGCAGACTACAAGACATAGGCATAGAAAAGGACTTCCTAAATTCAGGACCGCAGCGTGCAAGATATTAGGTCGACATTTGAACAAACGGGACTCCCAACTCAAAAGCATCTGTTAACATCAAAGAAGGAATCAATCAGGAAGTGAAGAGAAATCCACCGAGTGGGAGGAAAACCTCACTGCAGAAACATCTGACAAGCATTAATTTCCAGAATCGATAAAACTACTCAAAAAACAAGAAAAAGAAAACAAATGACCCACTCACTAGATGGAGCAAAGAGCTGGACGGAGCGTCGTCACAATGTGAGGAATTAGAGATGGCTGAGGAAGAAGCACCTTAAGAAGTGTTCAAATCACTAATCATAAGGAAATGCAAATCAAAAACACCACTTTAAGATATCATCTTACTCCAATAAGACTGGCTAGGATCAAGAAAACAAATTATACCAAGTGCTGGAGAGGTTGTGGGGAAAAGGGAACACTCATCCACTGCTGGTGGGAATGTAAACTGGTACAGCCACTATGGAAAGCAGTGTGGAGAACCCTTGGAAGACTTGGAATGAACTTGCCACCAAACCCAACCATACCACTCCTGGGCATGTACCTCAAGACTCACCCAACTGCAGAGATACATGCATGGCCATGTTTACTTCAGCTCTCTTCACAATAGCAAGGAGCTGGAACAAACCCAAATTCCCCTCCACTGATGAGTGGATTTAGAAAATGTGGTACATCTACACAATGGAGTTCTATTCAGTAGTAAAGAAAGATGACATCATGAGCTTTTCAGGAAAAATGGCTGGAGCTAGAAGACATCATGCTGAGTGAAGTAACACAGTCCCAGAAAAAGAAACGATGAATGGTATCCCTCATCTGTTGATGCTAGTGCCAATTACCTAGTTGTAAGTATTTCTTGTGCATGGCCCCTTGAGGTTTTTTCCAAGCAGTTGGGAGTGATGCATATTGGAAACAACAACAACAACAACAACAACAGAAAGAACTGCATCAAAGAACTGACTAAAACAGTGAACTTCTGCTCAAAACACTCAACTTCCACATGGAGAATATCGAGAAAGACTGAGAAAGAGATGAAAAGCAAATTTGGCAGAATACATGAGCTCTGGTGGGGTGGGGTCATAGGGTGGGGGACAGGGGTCTAGATTTGATAATCTTGTATGAAATATACATTTTTTAAAATGTCAATTAAAAAAAGAATTATATCTATTCAATAAATTCATTACAAAATGTGCTGGAATAAAAAAGAAGTAACAGGATTACATTGAAAGATATTGTATAGGTTGGAGAACTTTGAAAGAGAATGAATGGCAAACTCACATTATAGTAACATTAACAAATTTCACAGTATTGTTAAAGCATGGTAGTATAGTTTTGCCAGTAGTCAGTGTTCAGAGACCATAGAAGACATGGAATTTCCAATTTATGTTCTAAGATATAGTTACATATTTTTAGTTTGAGAAGTATGACAGTTCAGTTTAGTTATTATATTTCTTTCTGTTTCTTTGTGTTGTTGTTGTTGTTCCCCTTATATTTAATATTTATATTTAAGTTTATATTACTCCAAAATACGCATATATACACTCCACATATAAACCAAAATGACAGAGACTGAAAATAAGCTATAGGTTAATTCCAAAACATGCTTGGGATTCACATTTTAACAGTACTTTTGCATGTAGGCAGAAATAAATATAAATTTACATTCCCCAGGTTACATAGCAAGTTGATGTATGTTTTAATGTACTTTCAAAGAAGAGATTGATTCTCATAAATCTTACAACTTGGGAAAATCGAGACATAAACTTCAAGTTATATTTATAGTAGCATCAGGCTTGACTTACATATGAGAATTTGGTGCTAATGGGGCTGGAGCGATGGCTCAGCGGTTAAGAGCACTGACTGCTCTTGCAGAGGACCCGGGTTTGATTCCCAGCACCCACATGGCAGCTGAGAACTGTCTTTAACTCCAGTTCCAGGGGAATCCAATGCCCTCTTCTGACCTCTGCATCATTGCATGACACGGGTGCACCAACCAACATGCAGACAGTACAATCATACACATAAAAAATAATAAATAAAATATTAAAAATAAATAAATGAGCCAGGCTTGGTGGTGCATGTCTTTAATCCTAGCACTTGGGAGGCAGACGCAGGAGGATCTTTATGAGTCCAAGGCCAGCCTGGTCTACAGAGTGAGTTCCAGGACAGCTGGGGCTACAGGGAGACCCTGTCTCAAAACAAAAAAAGACCAAAAAAGAAATAATAATATAAATAAAATAAAATAAATAAATGATTAAAATTTTAAAAAAGAATTTGGTGCTAGGATCCACAAATGAGGGACATGCCCTTTGTCTTTCTGGGACTGTCACTTCACTTAGCATAACGACTTCTAGTTCCATCCATTTACCCACAAATGTCATGATGTCATCTTTCTTTACCCCTGCATAGAACTACATTGTGTAGATGTACCACATTTTCATCATCCATCATCAGTTGAAGGACACTTGTTTTGCTTCCAGCTCTTTGCTATTGTGAAGAAAGCTGCAAAAAACATGTTTGTGAACATATCTCTGCAATATGATGAATATTCTGGTCATACTCAGAAAGAACTGGCATGACTGGGACAAGCAGTATGTTCATTTTGAGCCTCATAAGTGTTCTCCACACTGCTTTCCATAGGGGTTGCATGAGTTTGCATTTCCACCAACAGTGGATGAGTGTTCCCCTTTCCCCACAACCTCTCCAGCATTTGGTATCATTTGTTTTCTTGATTATAGCCAGTCTTACTGGGGTAAGATGAAATCTTAAAGTGGTTTTAATTTGCATTTCCTTAATTACTAGTGATGTTGAACACATTTTAATATGTGCAAACTGCATACAGGCACACATACCCATCATGACCAAGTCAGATTTATACCAGAGATGCAGGGGTGGTTCAATATACATAAATCAATAAATGTCATAAAGCACATAAATGGACCAAAAGACAAAAAACATATAATTATCTCAATTGATATGGAAAAGGCCTTTGATGAAATCCAATATGCCTTCAAGTTTAAAGTCCTAGAGAGAATTGGACTGGAAGGAACGTTTCTCAGCATAATTAAAGCCATATACAATAAACCCACAGCCAACATCATTCTAAATAGGGAAAAACTAGCACCATTCCCCTTAAAGTGAAGAACCTGGCAAGGCTGCCCCCCTATCTCTGTTCCTTTTCAATATAGTGCTGGAAACACTTCCTAGAGCAATAAGACAAGATAAGAAAATTAAAGGAGTACTAATTGGAAAAGAGGAGGTCAAACCATCCCTGTTTGCAGATGACATGGTAGTTCACCTAAGGGATGCCAAATCTTCCACCAGAAATATCCTAGAAACAACAGTATCAGTAAAGTTACAGGCTACAAAATTAGCCTAGAAAAATCAGTAGCCTGTCTTTATGCCAACAACAAGCAATTGAAGAAGGAATACAGGGAGACCTTCAGATTCACAATAACTTCAAAAAAAATATTTCAGAACAAAGCTGACCAAAGACACTAAAGATCTCTACAATGAAAAATTTAAATCCTTGAAGAAGAAAATTGAAGAAGACACCATAAGATGGAAGACCTCCCATGCTCATGGATTGGAAGAATTAATATAGTAAAAATGACCATCATACCCAAAGCAATATATATATATATATAGTCAATGCAATCATAATTAAAATTTCCATGAGTTTCTTCACAAAATTAGGAAAATCATCCTAAAATTCATCTGGAAAAACAAAAGACCCTGGATTGCCAAAACAACCCTGAACACAAAGAGCAATGCAGAGGTGAGGGGATATTACTATACCAGACTTCAAACTACATTACAGAGCTATAGTCATAATAACAGCCTGGTACTGGCACAAAAACCAGACCTATAGATCAGTGGAACAAAACTGAATATCCAAACTTTAGCACATGCAATTTCAGCCACTTCATATTTGACAAAGGGGCCAATGGAGGAAAGATAGTTACTTCAGAAAATGGTGCTGGCAAAACTTGTAGAAAAATGAAACTAAACCCCTACCTCTCACCCTGTACAAAAATCAACTCCAAATGGATCAAAGACCCCAATGTGAAACCTGAAACTCTGAAAAGGATAGAAGAAAACATAGGCAGTAACTTACAAGATATAGGGGCAGGAAAATACTTTCTAAATCAGACAGCATTTGCATAGGAAATAAGGTCAACAATTGACAACTGGGACCTCATTAAACTCAAAAGCTTCAGCAATCAAAGAAGTGAAGAGAAAACCCACAGAGCTGGAGGAAACCTTCACCAATAACACATCTGACAGAGGTCTAACACCAGATTGTATAAATTACTCAAAAAGCAAAAGAGCAATTAAACAAATGACTCAATCAAAAGATGGAGTAAAGAGGTGAACAGAGACTTTACAAAGAAAGAAGTAAAAATGGCTCTTCTCTTTGGAACAAACTCTCACCAGCAATTCCTAAGCCCAATATCTTTTGATTTTTAGATATTTTTTTCAATTGTCACCTCCTACTAAAAGCCTTCCTCAATTTCCCTGAATCTAAATTAGTTTCTCTTTTTCTTTCTTCAATGGCAATTTCACACAGTATATGTTCTCTAATTCCAGTGCTGGAGATAAGATCTAGAACTTCACAGTTGCTGTGCAATTTATTGTGCTGCTGAGCTACATTCTCCAGCCCTATAGCCCTAGTTTCTTTTTGGATGTGTATGTGTTACTACATGAAATTTCCCACTTTAATTTCAAAATTTTATCATTTACCTCCTCTTAATAGAGGAAACCAGAACCAAGTCTTTATCCAATGCCCCCATGCAAATGCCCAGGAAAATAATACCTATCTCACAGTGGCAACTCAGCAAACATATTGAACACAGTAATGAATCAATTTTAAATGTATAAATGAAATACATAGAATTCTGTGGTTTCATAGGGAAGTTGGCATCTATGTGGAATCTATTTCCGGGGTTCAGTTTAAGTATCTGTCCAAATGCCAATTGTGGTGGTATTCACCTTTAATCCCAACCCTCAAGAGGCAGGTGAATCTCTGTGAGATCCAGGGCACCTGGTCCACATTTTGACTTCCTGGTGGGCTGGGACTAGGGAGACCCTGTAAAAATCAAAACAGAATAATTATCTCTACAAGAAACTGGTGCCCATAAATCTAGTAGCTGTTTCCCATGAGTAAAAGAATTGATCTTGATCTTGACACACAGTTTATCACCTTAAAATTTTTCATTCCACCAAGTAGTTCCTGGCCAGCAGGAATATGACACCTTTGGGCATATTGTTTTGCTTCAATTCATTTTGTGTTGAACATAGAGTAGTTTTTAATAAATATATACAATGAATAATATCTGGAAAGTTTCAGTGGCACATAGCCTGAGAATGGGAGATGCAAGATATTCTGGAATGTGCTGGAAATCCCTTCCTATCAAGAATATCCCTGAACAAAACTCTATTTGCAGTGAAGATGTTGACACCCTCATCTTCCCATCATCCTCAGCCAGGAGTCTGAGAAGGCAGGACCCTGATTAAACAACTGTGCCTGCTTCTGGCCTAGCTAAGCATGTTCTTCCTTCAGCTTTTACATTTATGTTTGACTCAAAACTGATTGCTGAACTGCATTTCCTAGCATTGTTCATTTCTACTTGAGGCAAATCTCCAGTTGTATCTTATTTACATGTTTAATTCCACAACACTCAGTGACTAACTGACAAATCAGCTTCCCCCAAATCTCATGGTCCTCAAAGTAGTTAAAATGACAAAAAATAGATCACTTAAAATTTTCCAATAAAACTTTTAAATAAATATACTAAAATGGACTTAATCTAGATCAGTAGGACTTAGGCAGATACAGATAGCAAGAGGAGGAAATGTAAGTAGTTAATTTCATCATGCAGATCTTGATAAATCCAATTATATACTTCATATACAGTTAGGTGCCTACAAACATGTGTGGTACGTGAGAGCTGATTGTTTCATCAAAGCACTAACTGACTTCATGTTTTAGACTACCTCTTTAGAGATGCTTGTTTGTAGAGAGAACAGCAACTGGTAGAGAAAACAGAAATCAGGTTCATTAAGCATGCAGTGATATAAGTATAATGTCTCCCTTCAGTCAAAAAAATCTTGCAAGATACATTTCCAGCATATTTTAAAAGACTGAATTTGGAGCTCTGGAGAGCTGGCTCAGCAGTTAAGAGCACTGGATGTTCTTGCAGAAGAGTCAGGATTGAATTCCAGCACCCACATGGTGGCCAACAACCATCTTAAGTCCAATTTCAGAAGATCTGACACTCTCTTCTAACCTCTGTGGGCACTGCAATACATCCATATACATAAAATAAAAATAATTTAAAAAATTAAAAGACTAAGTTCCCTAAATTTTATGTTTTTCAACTCTGACACACATATGGCATCCACCAGGCTTCTCTGTGTTAATCTGGCCTTAGAGAAGAAGACAAACCCAGGAAAACCCCAGATTATTTCTCTTCTTTCTCGGGTCCTTAGAATTCCAGGTCATCATGCATGAAATTGTGAATCACAAATAATATCTTTAATTTAAGATAAATATATGATTTGTTCATACTTGAAAGTAAAAAATAGCAATTAAAGTGTAGAATTACATAGAATATATAGCATGAGAAATATAACAGACAATATTTCATCATGCATGATTATAAGAAAAAAATGACCTCAGCAGATGAGAGCCCCAAAGCAAATGCTTAAGTAATAATGAAATTGAATTTCACCCCAGAAGAAAAGTATGTAGAAGTACAAAACTGGAAATATAAATCCAGTTCAGGAAGTAACAATTCTGGTAGCTGGACTATGGAGTTGATGAAAATAAAAGGAAGGACAAAGACATTGCTTTCTGCAATACAGTATCTATTCCACAGACTTGTGTTAAAGCAGTAATGATTATTGCCTTTAAAACCCACTGAATAATGAAGAATCTATGACTCTAAAACAAACAGTGGTTGTTTAGCTGAGTCTTAGCCCTCATTTACATGACCACCCCACCTTCTCATTGGTTTTTCAGCCTCTATTTTACCTCACCTTCTACCCAACTTAGTGAGAAGAAATTTTCAACTGGCAAATAGTAATTTTATATTTACATGGGGCACATTGTGATGTTGCGACACAGGTATAGATTTGCATCTTTTAAAACAAGCTAATTAGCATGACTATCACCTTGGCTGACTAGTCATTTTGTACACTTAATGAGCACATTTGAAACCTACTCTTTTAACAATATACTGACATGTTATTTTTTTAATATTTCTATTGTTTGAAAATTTCATACACTGTACTTTAATTGTATTTGCTCTCCCTCACCCATCTCTTCCAAGATCCACCTCTTCCTCTCTTCCCAATATTGTGTCCTCTCTTTTTATAAAAATACCCATGGAGTAAAATTTGTGCTGCCCATATATTCCTGGACATGGGCCACCCGCTTGAGCCTAGTCCACCTACCAGGGGCCACACCTTTGAATGGAACCAACCTTCCCTCCTTCAACATCTATCAACTTCCAATAGCTATGCAGATAGCAGTGGGAGTCCATACACACCTCCCCCCCTACATGCTGGGATTTTGTCTGGTGTGAGCTTGTGCAGATCTTATGCAAGCTGTCACAACTGCTGTGAGTTCATATGTGCATCACACCTCTAAAGAACACCAACCTCCTCTCTCCCAGCAACTGTAAATTGCCAGTAGTTGCTCAACTAAAGCAAGGGGCTTCTTGCCCACCTTACCAATCTCTGCTGGGCTTTGCCTGTCTTGTGCTTATATAGGTCTTCTGTATGCTGTCACAAATACTGTGAGTTCATATGTGCAACTACCCTAAAGTGTCCAGGCACCAAGGTTTCCTTGTTTCATCTACTACCTCTGACTCTTACAATCTCCCCCTCCTTCCATGATGATCTCTGAGCCTTGAGAGGAGAGGGTAGATGGAGATGTCCCATCTAAGGCTGAGCACTCTGAACTTACATTATCTTCACCTTGACCAGTCGTGTGTTTCTATGGGAATTATCATCTGCTGCATGAAGAAGCCTCTCTGAGCAAGAATGAAAACTCTATGGCAATAAGCACTAAGTCATAGACTTATAACAGTAAATCCTTAGGAGTTATTTTTATAGGACTCGATCAGTTATTTCTAAAACTTATATGAATATGCAAATTACCTAAAAATAATATCGCAAAACAAAACACAAAAGAGTGGGAAAACGAATATCGTTTGATCACAAGATTTAGTGTGATGCTACAGGACTACAACTGTAGGAATTAGAATTAGAAATACAAATGGATTATTGGAAAACAATAAAGAGTCCAGAAGCAGATGCATGCTTACATGACTAATTGTATCTGACATAGGTACAACTCAAAGGGGAAAAATTCAATCAGCAAGTTGGAACAATGGGTGTCTGAATGATTCCTTACCCTTATTTCATGTGAAGGATAACATTATAGCACTTTCAAGATTTTCAATCTTTGCAGATTTCCTATAATAAAAAGTATAGGCTATACTCTTTGAAAATTAAAAATTACTCATGAAAAGGTCATGTAGAAATTAACAGCAAGTCATCAAGTAGGAAAAAATATTCATAAATATGCAGCTAACCAATGTCTTCTAACAATATATTAGGTGCTTTGACGAAGATACCTGACAAACAACTGGTAGCATTTGAAAAAATGCTCAATATCGTTTGTCAACAGGGAATACAAATTAAAACCATAAAACAATGCTAATGGAACAGAAAAATGCTACAACCACTTTGTAGATATTTTGAGTAATTGTTATATAGTTAAACATACACTTGGGCCTAGCAGTTATGATACTCCTAAGTATTTATCCAAGAAAAAAGTGAAAACACATGTCTCCCCAAAAGACTTGTACAATAATGTTTATGCCAGCTTTTAATGATAGTTGAAAATATATTCTTTTCAACCTAATATGAAAAATACAGTTAGACAGTCTGTCTGCTAGGTCATAAAACAATGTTAGATTTCTATCTTTAGTAAAATAGAATGACAAATTGCATATACTCATGTAACCAAACACTATTTTGCAAAATGAAAAACCAATAGCTAACACAAGAAAAGCATGTATAAATACCACAGATATTATTTGGGATAAATGAACAGCAGAAAGAAATGGAAAGAGCTATCTTAGGATTCAAGTTACATTAGGCTCTCAAGCAGTTAAAAGCAAGTCATGGTGAAGGGAAATCAGCATAATTGCTACCTGCCTTTGGGGGGTGACAGTAGTAGAAATGATTGCTCCAAATGGGACATGAGAGAACTCTCTAGGTAGGTGAAATGTTTTATAATAATGAGAGAGTAAAAACTACAGGAAAGATTTATAAATTTCTTAAATATGTAAGTTTACCTAGAAAAATGTCAAAGAAAAGAGAAGTTCTCCTTCAGTTGTTCAATAAGGCAAAGGACAACTGATGACATAAGATGTCAGGCAGAATGACACCTTTAATGAGTGTGAGTGGGTGGTAAAGGGAATTATACTCTTTACTCTGTATTTGCTTAATATTTCTCATGATATCAATTTTTTCACATAAATTTATTTTTATGTTTTTAACAAATCTAGACCCATGTTCCTGCCCATTCCCCCACCCCGCTAGAGCTCATGCATTCTGCCAAACATGCTTTTCATCTCTTTCTCAGTCTTTCTCAATATTCTCCATGAGGAAGTTGACTATTTTGATCAGAAGTTCACTGTTTCAGTCAGTGTTGTCAATTTTAAATTAGTGGATGATGATTTGATCGGTTAGCACACATTCACTCATGATCTTTATGTGCTAGTCACTCTTCTCCATGTTTGATGATAATAGCAATCAATACAATAAATAGGTCATCATAGAACTTGCTTTGTAGTGGAAGAATGAATGAAATAGTAACTAAATATATGCAGAAGGTAAAGTGGACAGAGGGTCATCAGAGCACTAAATGAAAAACCGACAGGGATGGGGACAAGTGAAGGACAGGGGTAAAGGAATAGATTATATACAGAGTGACAAGACTCTGAGAAGGGAGCATTTGAGATAAGTCTTGAAGAAAGTAAAAAAGTAGATCATAGTGGGTGGGTAGCCACAGAGCAATGCCCTCGAGGTGGTGACTTCCCTGGCACCATGGAGCAGAGATGTGGGAAGACTGCAGCTCATTCAGGCACTCTGTAGGCCAGTGTGACACCTTCGGCTGTTAATTGCAATAAGATATTAAACTGCTGAGGGATTTTAAACAGAGTAGTGGCATGGTCTTATTTACATTTTAATAGAATAGCTCTGGCTCTTGCCTTAAGAATAAATTTAAGACTTTCAAGGTGAGAGCGGGGAGAACATTTGGATAAGAAAGAATCCAGATAAGAAAGTTGGCTTGGACCACTGTTGTAGCAGTGAAGGTGTGAAAGAGTCAGATTTGCCAAATGTGCTGAAGCCCAAATTGCCACATTATGCTGAAGAATTATTTCAGGGATAGAGAGAAGCAGAAAGGACTTGCAGGCAGATTTGCTTCTGCAGCAGAAAAGAGAGACAGGAACATCTTACTCCAGCAGGGCCCGCTGAAATCCTGAGCCTTCTAAACACTGGTTCCTCTGAAGATTTGACATCCAACCAGCAATCAACAAAGGTTGCCATTTCTTAAAAATGGATCTCTGTCAGATGAACCACGTTGGTTATTGCCTTACCCAAAAACTTCTTCCCCAAAGGAGTAAAGACGGAAAATTGAGAATTGCATGGAACAAAAATAAAATACAACTCTTCCCCATGAGAAGGAAATGAAAAGCCATGTGACTCTCAAAAGCTGAACTACTGTTATTTACTGTCCTACATGTAATTGAAAATTCTGAGTAGATGGGAAGAAAGAAATTAGGTAAAGCCAATTAGTATTAATAGATGATGAACAACAGTATGTTATCAGAATTTGAAAAGATGGGAAGGAGGAAAAGTGGATGGAGGGAGAGAAGGAAGAAAGATGACATCAGCAATAAATGTTTTGTGCTATTGCAAATGCCTTGGGTAAAACAAAAGTCGGATGATCTTCTCCTGATGTTGCATACAAATTTGCCAATTGTTTTTGAGTTCCCAAAGTCACCATCCCAGTCTTTTTCCTTCTTTCTTTTTGACTAAGAATGACATGCTCATAACAACAAGGATGTTACAAAGGCATGGAGAGATGCACACTGAATTCATTCCCAGAGTTTTCTTCCAAGTCTCAGACTCTGTGAGAGAGCATTACAATGTCTAAGCAGCTTGAACCAGGGGTTCCAGCAGCTGACCCCTAGCACACTCCACTGGAAGTGCTTCCTCTGTACTACTGTTTCTTTATTTAATTTTTAATATTATTTTTTATTTTTTGTTTATGTTTGCTGGCATGTATGTAAGTGCACATGTATGTAGAAGGCTAAGGAAGACAGGAGAGGCCATCAGATGCCCTGGAACTGAAGTCACCAAGGGTTGTTAGCCACCATGTGGGTGATGGGAACCAAAACTTGGTCCTCTGAAAAGTAGCCAGTGTTCTTAAACCCTGAGTCATTTCTCCAGTCCCTGTAATTGTGACTGTTAATGTTGGATACCAATGCTAGTAAAGTAACTCTCACCTGGAACTGTAGACACACATAGGACTAGTCCCGTCTCTGGTCTCTTGAGTGATGCTACAGTTTGAGAATCATTGCTTTGTACTTTAGTGAGGAAGAATAAATGGCTTAGAAAATTTTCATTTGATTCTCCTCAACTCTGACTACCAAGAGCAGATTCTCTGAAGACTGCAGTGAGAATCAACTTCAATTTAAATAACCTATCCTAACAATTCAGACACTTCAAACAGAACAACTATGCGCATAATCATAAAAACATTGCACCATCTATGTGGTCTTTGCCAAGGCCTCATCCTTGTAAAACTAATTGTGAGCAACATAAAAAAAAAATAGCTATTGAAAACCTATGGAGGTTTGATGCCTTGCTACACGCTGGAGAACACTCCAATCTCTCAACATCCTGCATCACAGTGAAAGCTAATTTCACAGCCATTGCTAATATCCGTTCTATATTCATATTTTAACATCTTCACCTTTAATCCTCAAACTAGGTCCCTACTGCTAAATTTATATGTCGGGTAGTGGCAGCAGCTGGGTTTGTTAAGCATGGCCAATTGCATTCCATAATATTCAGAATTTAAAACATTTGAAGCTAATTTAATGGTTATATTTAGCACTGGGATTTTCAAGTGTAGCGATAAACTTTTTTGCTCTCCTGACTGATGGAATATGTAATAAAATTACCACTGTATATTGTGACTGTCAGAGTGATTCATTATATACCATATATAAAACTTTTTCAAAAGGACATCTTACATCACATATTTTAAATAAAAATTTAAAACCAAGGTCATCAAAGTGCTTCTGACACTTTTTAGAACTACTTGAAATACAGACTTCCTGTTTAAAATTATTTGAATTCTTTACACAAATATACAAGTTCTCTGAAAGCAACAACTTACCACTGTGCTAACTGAGCCATTCTATACATGATAGCTGTAGCGAGGGGATATGGCAAGGAAGAGATGTGCACAGCCTACTCTTCTGGCTAACAGTTACGGGAATGAAACTGGACACAGTTCAGCCAACAATCCTGTAGTTCTTATGATGGAGCCTCAGGACTTAGAACCCACTGAGATCCCACCAAATGCCAAGCTCTTAACTATATGAATTTATATACTTTACCTCACAGCTTTGAAAAGAAACTAAAGATTTTTCCCCAAGACTCTAGAATGAAGGATATTCAGTTGACTCCAACTCTATAATGAAGGATATTCAGCTGACTCCACAGCTTCTTCCCAGTAGATCACATTGAGGTTAATGTGTACAATGATTTACCCAATTTGTAAAAGCTATGTGCTATGAAAAGCCTGCACCATGGGCTGTAAGAAGTAAGACCTTTTTCATGTTTCACTGTAAATTTTAGTTGTCCAATTGAGGACCAGAACTCAACTGAACCATAAGTGGTTGCATTTTCTTCCAGAATTCTGCCATTTCCATGGCAGGGGGAGGGGGCATAAAAGATACAAAAGGAAGGCAAGAAGGCAAGGATTCAGTCAGGACATGAGTTCTTTCCATGTATCACATAGGGCACCCAGTCATTCTTGCACATGTTAACCAAGTTAAATGTCTTTCTCCTAAATACACAGGGAAGCAGGTATTTGCCCCTGAGTCAAACTGGTTAGATAATTTGCCTTCAGATCACAGAATACTTAGAGTGTGACTAGGATTAAAGTTTAGGTCTGACTGATCATAAGCAATCACTTTCCCAGCATACATTTAGATGCTCCCCTTCCCCCCATTCCTGAAATAAATAATGTCATAATAGAATTTTAGGTAAGAGGACAACCTCACAATCCCCATGCCACAGACAAATGCTTCCTTTGGTTTCTATTCATAGTGAAAAATATATACTGCATCACTTGAAGACTTCATTTCCAGCCAAGCACTTTGCCTGCCAACCTTCCTCTCTCTCTGCTGCTGATCTCTGCGGTTGGTCATCACCACTGTTAATTTCCCCTGGGCATCTACATGACAGATGTCCCATGAGCAACCAAGGCTTGAAATGAAGAAGAGACTTTTTTTATTGCTGTGATTGGGAAACTAACTGCAACTCCCTTAGCTGTTTTATTTTAAAAGTAAAAACATGAATTGCATATTGGCTACCTTTAAATATGCTACATGTTTTTACTAAGAAACTGCAAAATTGTACCCTAGTCATTCTCCTATCAAATTGGAATTCTGAAAATTCTAGGATGCATTTAAGAGCCTCCATTTTAGAATAAAATTGGAAATGTTTTGTTACATTTTCCTTCATTTTAATGAGCTTTTCATCAATTCTAAGTGCTGTCATTACTCGTGCACACTCATCAAAATAAAAAGTGTTAACCTCCACATACACTTAATCTACAGTGACTGCCAAACAGGTCTAATTGATTTAATGCCCGTTAAAATTCTATTTTGAAATATGAAATACTCCAACAAGTAATAAATAAATCATCAGTCACCTAGCACACCCAGAAAAACCACATTGATTATAAATTATTCAAAAGGAAATGATGGCTCAGCAAAAATCTTTAGACCATCTCTGTCTAAGAATTAGACAAATAAGGATGATGAAAACTCAAAATTTTAAGTGAATTTCACTATAGGATTTGTACGACATTTAAAAAATATTTTATTTATTTATTTTTTTGGTCTTTTCAAGGCAGGGTCTCCCTTTAGTCCCAGCTGGCCTGAACCTCAATATATAGAACAGGCTGGCCTAGAACTCACAGAGATCCACCTGCCTCTGCCTTCCAAGTGCTAGCACTAAAGGCATGCACCACCACGTCTGGCTTATAATACATA
>VZQC01008874.1:148122-174350 GCA_009823505.1 Rhizomys pruinosus
TAGATAGATATTATAATATATATATATATATATAATATATATATATATTGGTCTATGCATTATTAAGTGTACCTAGGTCATGCAATGCTCATGGAGGTCAGAAGAGGATGTCGGATCCTCCTGAGACTGGAGTTAAGGACTGGTTTATGTTAGCGTCATGTGGGTTGAGGAAACGCAAACCAGGGTCTTCTGGAACGCTAAGCCGCCTAACCACTGACCATTCTCCCTCCCTGCATACAACATTTTGAATGCCCAACATAGAAGCAGCACTAAAACAACCCCAATATAATATTAATTTTCTTATATTTGATTGAACGAAGATGATAGATTAGAAAGTCCATTCTACATAAAATTTTGAAAAACGATTTATTCTAAGGTATATGTTATATCAATTACCTTCTAAGAAATGTAATATGCAATAGAATGAACTTTGATAAAATTAAAAATATTTTCAAGAAAACCAGAGGAAAAAGTTTAGTTTGTAGCAATAAAAGGAGAGGAAAACATTGTGGAGCCTTTTTCCTCCCACCCCAGTAATGCTTTTCGCTATAATAAAGTCTTGGTTTCATCCTTTGGTTTGTCTGGTGTGATTCTCAGACCTAAAGTGTTGGAGGTTTCACGAAGATCCCCAAGCACCACAGCAGGGACTAGAGACATCTCTTTTGGCTGGACCATCTGTCCTTGAAGTGCAAAGGTTGCAATCTTTGTTTTTTTTTTTGCATTTTACTTTCACGTTTGGTTTGTTTTTTTTTTTCTGGTTAAACCAAAACTCAATTTCTGCTGGTGCGCTGTTAAGGAGAACTGGATTGGCTAGTACTCTCTCCTTGAGCGGAGATGGAGATGGGGGATGCCCCAACTAGCCTGGTAAGAGGTAGCAAATAGAGGGTTCAACCTCGGGATTTAGTGTGTGAACATGTTCGCCATCCAGCTATATTGGAATCTGGGAAGGGGGATCCGATTTTTGTAGATCTGGGGTGACAAGGAGTTGGCTCCGTGCGTGCAGCATTTCTTCTCTTCATGTCTGCATAGTCTTTGTTGTTGGCCCCTTATTCTGTTGTCTGTTGCTTTCACTTTCATTCTCTGACATTGCTTTCATTCTCATTCTGGATCTCAAAATGGGAAATTCTAAATCTACCCACATTTAATGGAGGTACCCATGTCTTGTGTTTATGGTAACCATGTATCTGAGATTCATGTAGCTCATCATGCGTCTAAGTTTTTGCATGTGTTTGTAATTCAGTTGTTGTAATTGTCTCATGTTGGTTCTGTCAAACAAGGTGGCCACTTCAAGTTTCCATCCTTTATGGGCTTGAACTACTGTCATGCTGGTCCGGCCACTCCTGAAAGTTCCCCAGCCAGGTGTGGAGAGCCACACCTTTAATCCTAGCATGCCTTCAATCCCAGCATGGCCAATGTTTAGGTTAAGGTCAGAAATATGGATTTCTAAACATTTCTGTAAAAGCTCTAAAGTTTTGGTTTTAAAACTAGTTTGCCATGACATTATCTCTGACCACAGTGTTTGTTTTGTGGGAGTGCTTCTTAGTACTTCTTCACAACTAAGGGTCAATCTGTTATGCCTCATGGTATTAAGAAAGGAAATGAGAAGGTGGGAAAAATGTTAGGGAGATACAGAAATGGAGAAGGAATTATATGCAGATTATGAGAAAGTCTGTGTCAGTGACAAAAGTCTGAGGAGGTTTGTTATGGCAGGTAAAAGGTGAGACTATATGAATAAGCTTAATTTTCTAAGGTTCAGTCAACTAGTTTAAGAATCAAAATGTAGGAGATCTCCCAAGACCAGCTCAGGCAAGTGCAGGTAGGTAGGCAGCAGCTGGGTGCTTCAGCAAGGCTGATTGTTGATTGACTTAATATAGTTAATCCGTTAATCTAGTTGTCTTTGGCTTAATTGGCTTTTGTGGCTGTGGGGGCAGAGTTATCCTCCCAGCTGGTATAAAAGGTAGGGTTATGTGAGTCTTGAGATCTGAGATCTCCTGAGACCAGCTGAGGTGAGTGCAGGTGACAGCACTAAAAAGCCCGCTCACAGCCGCCCCCCCCAACTGGGATTACAAAGGCATCTGAAGGAGGCAAGGAAGAAGCCCTTCAACACACTGAAGAGGCACTTAGGACTTACATTGGAATACAGCAAGGAGAAGCCATAGCCAGGAACACGAAGAAGAACGACAACACGGAAAGAATGATAATCCCGACCAAGCTCTACCAACACATAGGGAAGATTCCTACAGTGGGATCAGTGGGATCCCCCGGGGATGGCCCAGGACAACAGATATCAGAAACACAATTGGGAACATACTTAAAGAACTACAAATTATAAAGAGCAAATCAAGAACTTAAGAAAAGAGAATGAAGAACTCAAGAAGGACCGAGAGAGAGAGAATGACAAATGCCAGAGGACTGGAACACTGAAAATATCCCATGCTGAAAAAGATAAGGAAACCAACCAGCAAAGCAAAGAGCTACAGGAAGAGATTGAGACTCTCCAAAAAGAATTAGAAATACTAAAGAAATAAAAAGAAATACTAAAGAAAAGGAAATCAAAACTCATCTAATCAAGAGGAAAGGGATGGAAAAGCCTCAAAAGCAGAATGGAGGAAGCAGAACAACAAATATCAGACGCAGGAAGATAACAGAGAACAAACAAAAACTTCAAGAAAGATTATGAAAAATTTAAAATACACAAAAGTGGACAACCAGGAACTGTGGACACTATGAAAAAAGATCAACTCCTCGATCAGAGGAGTAGAGGAAGAGAAGAAAATCCCAAAAGAATGTATTGATCAGCTCTTCAACAGAATAATAGATGAAAACGTCCACAAACTAAAAAAAAAAAAAAAAAAAGACAAACCAATACAAATACAATAAGCACATAGAACTCCAAACAGACAAGAGACAGAAAAGAAATTCTCCACGCCACATTCATAGGAAAAATGCTAGAACACACAAAACAAAGAAAAAAATCCTTAAAGCCACAAGAGAAAAACAAGTGACCTATGAGGGGGAACCTATC
This sequence comes from Rhizomys pruinosus, assembly GCA_009823505.1. Classification (NCBI taxonomy): domain Eukaryota; kingdom Metazoa; phylum Chordata; class Mammalia; order Rodentia; family Spalacidae; genus Rhizomys; species Rhizomys pruinosus. The sequence goes on from VZQC01008874.1 coordinate 151,148, forward strand.
ACGAATACAACTGATTTCTCAATGCAAACTATGAAAGCAGAAAACTGGAGCAAAGCATTCCCAGTGATAAAGATAATAGATGCCAACCCAGTTAGAATCCCAACAAAAATGTCGATTATATTTGAAGGAGAGAGAAAAACGTCCATGACAGAACAAGTTGAAAGAATACATGTCAAACCAGCCTTCAGAGAATACGTGAAGCAATTCAAAGAAAGAAGAAAGGAGCACCATCCCCAGGCACTTAGATAGAGAAAGTAATAAAAGCATAACTGAAGAAGGAGAAACCTAAACCCAAACTGTAAATGGATAATAAGGCAAAAGGAAGCAACACAAAGCTATAGTCATATATAAATATAATGGACTAAATTCCCAATCAAAAGACATAGACTGGGAGATTGGCTTAGGAAACAGAATCCATCGATATGCTGTCCACAAGAAACACATCTTACCTTCAAGGAACAGGCACCACCTGAAGTGAAAGGATGGAAAAAAATATTCCAAGCAAATGGTACCAAGAAGGAAAGTAGGTGTTGCTATTTTTAATATCAGACAAAATAGACTTTCAAAGTAAAAGAAATCAAAGAGACAAAGAAGGCCAGATACATTTTTTTCAAAGGAATGATTCATCACAAGAAGATTTTCACAATAGAAATATATGCAAACTCTGGTGCACAAACTTTATACAAGACAATTTCTCCAGGACCACAAGTCACGACTAACCCCAGTACACTCATAGTAGGGGACTGTAATACCCCACTGAGTCCTTTGGATAGGTCGACAGGAACAAAGAATAAAACGAGAGATATTCTGAACTAACAATACGATACACCAAATAGACCTCATAGTCCTCTACTCACGAATATTCCATCCCTAATACGAGAGAAAACACTTTCTACTCAGCACCCCAGGAACATTCTCCAAAATCGACTCACATACTGGGACACAGAAGAAAGCTCCACAATACAAAAAAGAATTGAAAGAATTTCACACATTTCTATCAGACCACTGTGCAATAAAGCTCAAATCAAACACCAGGATAAGCCCCCTGCCTACAAAAACACATGGAGAATAAACAACACACTCTTGATAATGAATGGGTCAAGGAAAGGATAAAGAAAGAAATAAAAGCATCTGAACTGAATGACAATGACAAGGACAACACAACAAAACCGATGGGATACCTAAAGCAGTCGCTAAGAGGGAAGCAAGTTTATAGCCCTGGGTGCCTACATTAAAAACAGAAAGAGCACAAGTGAACGATCTAACACTACAGCTAAAAGCACTTGAGGCAACAACAGATGAAACCCTGAATCTAAACAGACAGGAAGAAAATACAAAAATCACAGCAGAAATCAAATAAAATAGAAACAAAGAAAACAATACAAAAAAAAATCAATGACTCCAAAAGTGTGTTCTTTGAAAGAATAAAACGATGATAGACAGACCTCTAGCCCAGTTAAACCAAAAGACAAGAAGGAACAACTCCAAATCAATACAATCCCTGATGAAAAGGGAAATATCACGACAACAAGGAAAAGATCCAGAAAAATCATATGGGAATACTTAAAAACTACACTACTAATTTTGAAAACTAGAAGAAATGGAAGAATAATCTGAAAATCCGGGGAATCACGAAAGCTCAACCAAGAAAAGATCGACAGCTTAAAAGAACCCATAACACATGATGAAATTGAAGGGTGTAATAAGAACCTCCCAACTAAAAAAAGCCCAGGCCCAGATGTTTCAGGCAGAATTCTATAAAACATTCAAAAAGACCACCACCGTATGTACTGAAAATGTTTAGAAGGATACAAACAGAGGGAATTCCTCCCAAACTCCTTCTATGAAGCCAGCATCACTCTATCACCAAAACAGGCAAAGACACAACTAAAAGGAAATTAATATCCCATCTCCCTAATGAACACAGATGCCAAATCCTAAACAGGATAACTGCAATCACATACAGACCCACATCAAGAAGGATCAGACCAACATGACCAAGTTGGATTCATACAGAGATGCAGGGATGTTCAATATACAAAAATCAATAAACATCATCAAACACATAAACGGAATCAAAGATAAAAACCACACACAGCATCTCTCAATTGATGCTGAAAGAGCGTTTGACAAAATCCAGCATTCCCTTCATGCTTAAAACCTAGAAGGAATTGGATTGGAGGGATCATTCCTCAATGTAAACAAAGCCAATATACAGCAAACCCACACCAATATATCCTAAAGGGGGAAATGACAGAAAACATTCCCTTAAAGGTAGGAACTTGTGCAAGGCTGCCCCCGGTCACCACCCTCTTCAATATAGTGCTTGAAACACTTGCTAGAGCAATAAGGCAAGAAAAGGATATTAAAGGAGTACTAATTGGAAAAGAGGAAGTCAAGCTATCCCTATTTGCTCCAAATGAATTTAAGAACTTTTGTTTCCAAGCCTGTGAAGAAACTCTTGGGGATTTTGATTGGGATTGCATTAAATCTATACAAGAGTTTTGGTAAAATGGACATTTTTACAATGTTAATTTTCCCAATCCATGAGCATGGGAGGTTTTTCCATCTTCTGAGGTCTTCTTCAATTTCTTTCTTTAAGGGTTTAAAATTTTTGTTGTAGAGGTCTTTGGTGTCTTTGGTTAGGTTTGTTCCTAGGTATCTTATTGTTTTTGAGGCTACTGTGTGTGGGAAGGTCTCTTTGAATTATTTCTCCAGTTGCTTGTCTTTGGTGTAAAGAGATGACACTTTTTATAGAGAACAAAATGCACTCAAGATATCATTCTCATTTTAACCCAGAATATTTAGTGTCTATTTTTACCAAACAACTAAAATTTATGTAAAACAAAACTAGTCATGTGTCTAGACCACATCCAGGCAGTAAAAGAAGTATGAAGAGACTTCCCTCTTTACAGACTGGATACTGGCTAGAGTTCTGTTAGTGGATCTCCAAGACCTCCCTGGCCAGGGGAGGTTTATCATATTTTATTTCCTTAGGAAATCTCTAGACAAACAGTATGTGGTAGCTCATTTTCCAAATTTATTTGAACATGTAAACATATATTTTATTAAATATATTTAATAATATATCACTCATCTTTGGCAAAGGTCACCATGGTAACAAACTCTGCCCAGGTTTCCTTGGATTATGACAACAAAAGGTTATTTCTCACTTGTATTTCAAATGCATTTTTGGGTCTTCTCAATGTTGAGCTCATTCTTGGAAAAAGTAAAAGAATGATGTTAAGTACTCTTAGAGTTTTAAATAGAAAGTATGCCTATAATTTATTATCCAGAGCAAGTGTGATGTTCCCTAAAGAGTTGAAGGCAGGCATGTAAACAATTGAGAAAATTCTACAAAGTAGCATCTGCCCTACAACTTCTATTACTTTTCAACAAAAGTCACATCTAAATGAAATAGTTTAAAAATATCAAATAATGAAAATAAGAGGAAAATATAGTGACATGGTTCAACTGCTGAAAGACAATAACTGATGAGCTGTAATTTTATCCCAAGTAAAAATATCCATCCAGACATCACTATAATGTCTTCTAGGCTTAACTATCTATCATAGCTGGTAGAATTTCCTTCTTTTTAAAGCTAGACAATATTCTCTTTTTTTACCAACCACATCTTCTTGATCCATTCATTCAGCAATGAAGTTAAATGTGTCTATGTCGTAACTATTGTGAATAATGGGTTCAAGGAGCACTGGACAAAAGATAACTACAATATTATGATACCAATTTATTTCAACAAACAAAAGCTATATGATCACATTTGAATGAGGAACCTAAAATTGTCCATCTGATAGAAGCATAGAGTGGAATGGTATTTCAGGGCTTGGGGAAAGATGTATGGTCAAAAAGAAGTTCAATTATACAACAGATTATGTGATGGAGATCTGCTATCTAGCTTCATGTCTACAATTAGCAAAACTCTTTTTTTTTCCAGGGGAGAGTGTGAATGTAGTCCCCCACTACCAGAAATTATGCAGTCGAGTTTCCCGCATTTGGGGAAATCACAGGGGTCAGCCGCACATCCCAAGAGCATTGGATGAGACTCACCCTGGGAAAACCACCTTCTTGATCATGGTATCTCCCCTGCAATACTCATTTTTAAAACATATATATTTATTATTTTTTTCAATTTTTCTACAAACAGCTATAAATTCTGAATAAAATGTAAAAACAAGAAGCAAAACTGCTTGAGGTCATGCAGAACTTCAAATCTGAAGCCAATAAAATTCCAGAGCCTCTAAGCCCTGAGTTTCAGACCAGTTCTCATATTTATGTGCCTCATGAGGTTGATATTTCCAAGTGCCCCACCTAGAAACAGGTTCATGTTAGTGTGGAAAATATTAAAGCAGCCAAAAGGTATCATAAGACTATCAGTTTATCATATTTTATTTCCTTAGGAAATCTCTAGACAAACAGTATGTGGTAGCTCATTTTCCAAATTTATTTGAACATGTAAACATATCTTTTAATAAATGCCTATTAGAAACTCAAAATATAGGCTCAAACTCAAAATATCTGAGAATGATGTTAATCAAAATGTTGCAAAATTCCTAAATATATTTGAAAATATAAATATATTAAAACATTACCAAACAATTCAAAATACTATATTAATTATGCTTTATTCATGTAGAACACATATACATTTGTCCTTTTCTAGGAACTCTGACTCCTTTCAACCAGTAGGAGGCATGTGCCATATACTCCAGAAAAGTGGAGAAGAGCAAAAACCTAAATAAGAATAAGAATTATTAATAATATATCAAAATAAATATATTTGGTACAAATTCCATTAAATTTATATGGGACACTTTTTATTAAGTTACTGCTCTGTGGACTGAGTCTATGCTCATTATAAACTGTAAAGAATCAAGATGAATTCAAGAATTTAGAAAAGTCACACATTCTCTTATGACCATTTCTTTATGTATGAGTCAAGTAAATTAAATGACAAATACTTCCTCTAGTCTCTAGAATATTATAACCTCATCATATATTTTAGTGAGTAATACGTTAAAAAAGAAGGATGAAAATAGTGATATAGAACATGGGCTCTGAAACAGAACTCAAATCATTGCTCTGCCTGCTGTCAGAATATCTTGAAAGTTACTTCACTTCTCCTTGCCTCTATTTCTTCAATGTAAAACAAAAATAATTGTATCTATAGTATAGGGATTTTGTAAGAATTAATGTAATACATGCATCACAATTATAAAAGTATCTAGCAATCAGCACTGATAAAAGTGAACGTGGTGGTTTGAATGTGAATGACCCCATAGACTTTAAGTATTCAGACATTTTGTCCCCAGTTGGTGGCACTGTTCTGGGAGATCTTAGAAGGTGTGGCCATGCTGGAGGAAGTACGTCCCTGGGGGCGAGCTTCGTGAATTTAACAAGCCTTGCCAGTCTCCAGTCCCTCTCTCTTCCTGTGTTCATTGGAAGATGTGAACCTCGGCTTTCTGCTCCAGCCCCGGCTACCATGCCTCCCTGACACAATGGACTCTTAATTCCTTGGAACCGTCAATCGTAAGCTCGAATAAACTCTTCCTTTTATAAGTTCCCTTGGTCATGGTGGTTTTATCACAGCAACAGGAAAAAAAAAAACTAATACAGTGAACATTCATTAAAGTAGTATTGAATAAAATGTATCTGTGGGATAAATTCAGCTTATCACCCAGGGAAGCTGAATACTTAATGAGAGGGGCTGATATTGAAGCCCAGCTGCACAGCTAGTTTCCGCATGGTGCTAATATTCCCAATGCCGGCATTCCCACTGAAAGTGCACGGGACGTTGGAACTCTGGGGGGGGAGGGGGGGCACAGAGATATATAAAAAGGAATGTTTCCTATGATGCATGCTTAACAGCATGCTTCAATGGTCATCCCTCTACCCCATGAGCTTGGATTCGCCCTGTGGGTCAACTGCAACCCACAGAAATAGGCAAAGGCGTTGTCTGCACCTTCTGAAACTAAACTAGGACCGGCAACATGGCTATTGATAGATCCTCTTGGGGTCTTCACTTAGGGAACCCTGCTACCATGTAAGAATTTGAACTACCCTGAAACCTTGCAGAAATCATGGCACATCCTGGCTACCCACCTTAGCTGAACCGACCCTGTGAGTCGCTGTTGCCAAGGCCTCAGAATAAATGCAAAGCCAATTTGGAGACCTGAGACCATTGGTCCATCAACTGAGCATGGTCCATAAGCTGCCAGAAAACATTGCAGAAATTGCATACTTGAACTCCACATGATTTTCTGCCCTACACAATGCAGGAGATATAACTGAATCATTGATGCTTTAAGTCACTTGGTCTGGAGTGGTTTGTTATGCAGCCATAGTAAATGGAACACACATGAGTAAATTGCTTTTCCCATCCTGTTCATCAACCTGTGAGTTTCCTTTGTGACAGCACTTGGGTATTGTTCACGTATGAATTCCAGTCCTTTCTAACTAAAATCAAATCTGAATTCTTTAATATTCTACTTTTTCTCTGGATAACTGACTCATTCTAAATGTGCACTTTTAAATTATTCTGCCAAAGTATAGAAACTTCACCTCTGAAGTAATCAAAAGTTAACAAAAGATAGCAATCAAGTTCTACATGGAAATAAGAATTCTGTGTTTGCTCTAACAAATAGCTCACTTTAGTGAGAGCTAGTTCGCTTGATTTGTGGAATAAGTTTGCCAACTAAGTTTCCTGTGTCTCCCTGCTAGACTGTTAATGAAAAAAAATCTGTATCTATGATGAATTCTGGATGAATTTTTGCTGGTAAGTTTCATTAGAAACAAGATATTAAAAAAAGATTGAGAAATTTGAAATCTGATACCAAAAATAGCTCACTTTCTATTTCCTTATCTATCAATTTTCAATTTCCCACTATAAAAAGAAAGGACAATCACTAGAATATCATTTATTTTACATGGGATCTGAGAGAATGAACATTTATTTAGCATTTATCTAAAGATCAAAAGCCAAAGAATAGTTATAATCAAAGCACTTTTTTTTTTGTCTTTTTTTTTTTTTTTTTTTAGACAGGGTCTCCCTGTAGCCCCAGCTGTCCTGGAACTTGCTCCTGTGGCCCGGCTGGCCTTGGTAACTCACAAGATTCCCCCTATCCTCTGCCTCCCAAGCACTAGGATTAAAGGTGTGCGCCACCACACCCAACAAAGCACTTTTTAATCAAATTTCATTATAAGTTCAAGGAAAACATATCATCTAAAAGTGTAACATATTTAAATAAGAAATTATTCATAGCAATATATTTCTTTGCTTTTAATTTCATCCATATGAATGCAAAATCATGAAATTCTGAAAGAATATATATTGTATAATAAATAATAAATAGCAAAATAATACCAACATAGAAAATATGCTTCATTCTTCAGTTAGGACCCATTTGTTGAAATCTTTTATTTTTAAGTCTTTTGCTTAGAGATTAAGGAAAATATAATTTGCTTTCTAGACTGCTGTGCTATCCAGCTTTGAAATAGAAGACTTAAAAGTTAATAAATAAATTACAAAATTATAATCTGTGTGACACAACATGACTTTTTTTTTGTTCTTGTTTTTTTTTACAAGACAGGGTCTCCTTTAGCCCCAGCTGTCCTGGAACCACCGTGTAGACCAGCTGGACTTGAACTCTTGAACTCACAGAGATCCACCGCCTCCTCTGCCTCCCAAGTGCTAGGATTAAAGGCGTGCGCCACCACACCTGGCCACAAACAGACTTTAAAAAAAATTTTTAGTATTTTTTTTTTTTTTTTTTTTTTTTTTTTTTTTTTTTTTTTTTTTTTTTTTTATTTATTATTTTATGAGTGTACTGTCTGCATGTAAGTAGGTGCACCCCTGTCGTGTAATGCTGCGGAGGTCAGAAGAGGGTGTCAGATTCCCCTGGAATTGGAGTTAAAGGTGGTTTTTAGCTTCCAGGTGGGTGCTGGGAATCGAACCCAGATCCTCTGCAAGAGCAGTCAGTGCTATTAACCGCTGAGCCATCTCTCCAGACCTGACACAACATGACTTTTAAATTTGATTTATAAAATCTTTGATTTATAAAATTTGTGTCTGTTTTGGGGGAGTTTATTTTGACACAGGTTCTCCCTGTAGCCCCAGCTGACCTGGAATTCCCTATATAGACCAGGTTGGGTTCAGCCTCATAGAAATCCACCTGGCTCTGGATCCTGAGTGCTGGGATTAAATGCATGTCTTACCACACCTGGCTGATTAATAAAAATTAATTTAATTTTTAAAAATTAAACAGACAAATCAAATTCTTTGTAAACAAGTTATTTCTCTATAAAATTTTAAATCTCTCCTCCATCCTTCATCCCACCCTGTCCCCTGAAGCATTTCTGGGGGTGGATCCCAGGGCTTTTACCATACTGGGCAAGGTCTCTACCACTGAATTTCATCCCAGCCCTCTTTTACATGTCAGGGTATTTATGTGCATGTGCTTGTGTAGGTGTGACTGTGTGTGTGTGTGTGTGTGTGTGAGAGAGAGAGAGAGAGAGAGAGAGAGAGAGAGAGAGAGAGAGACTGATGTATATCTTTCAAGATTGTGTCATTTCACTTTTCCAGGCGTCTTATATTTGAAATGAACTTAATCCCATTTCTAAAATGGAAGCTTAGGGCTGCAGTTGTAGTTCATTGGTAGAGTACTTCTTGCCTAGCACTTGCTGGCACTGCAAATAATGATGATGATGATGATGATGATGATGATGATAAAGCCAGTCAAGCTGTTTGGTGCACATTTGTCATCCTATCACTGGGTTTGGAGATAAGCAGATCCTGAGGCTTCTACCCAGTAAGCCTGGCCTACTTGAGGAGCTCCAGGCCAAGGAGAGACCCTGTCTCAAAAACAAATGGGGTTGCTACATAAGGAGGAACAATACAGTTGACCCCTGGCCTTCACATGCCCATGTGCACACATGTTCACCCACAAAAACATGCACACACATATGCACATAAGCATAGAAAATAAAATAATAATAACTACACAGTGGGTGGAGATAGTTCAGCACTAGAGACAATTGCTATAGAGCCAGACAACCTGATGGAAGAAGAGAACCAACCAACTCCTGCACATAGTCTTCTGACCTCCACCCATGCACAGGGAGAGGTGTACAAACTCCCGATAAAATACACATATATGCATACACTCACACATACACATACATACAAATAAATGATAAATAAAATACAATTAGCTCAGCCAAATTATTTTTACATTCGCTCTCAGTTCCATTACTTATTCTATGAATACATATATTGTATATATATATATATATATATATATATGATCTTTTGTGTTACACTGGTTTAAAAAGTTTTACTAAATTATGTATTACTCTCTACAAAAATATAGCTATTAGACTTACTCAATTAGCTATTTCTCAAACATCAAGATCCTTGTAAACACTGAGATTAAAGCTGCTTTAATCTACTTAACATTCATCTTCGAATTCCAACCTTTAAAAGGCAGCATACTTTTCAATGCCAGTGAGTGCCCAGTAAATTTTATGATCAACTACTCTTCTAAGAATACATCTGCTTCCCTGGAATACCCAGCAGTTCCCATTCCTGACTTTGCCCATATTCCCTCTAAATTACTTATAAATGCATTTTTCTTTTCCTGAACTTATTGCAGAGCTATATTTTTTAAATCAAATTCTGTACAAAATGTAATATAGTACGAGTAGCCCTCACTGATTTATGCCAAGGTGAATTCCAAATCAAAGTCACGCAATTAGCTTTGGCATGTTAATAGTCAAACATACAAAATGTTTCTTGAAGTCACAATTCTCCTTTTGGACTTCAAGATCTAGATATACTGATCTCTTACTTTGATGGCCAGGTAAACTAGGAAGTATATGCTTACCAGGAGGATTCACTAATGCTAAAGTACATTTTCCTAATAGACACTAAAGCTTAAAAAGGCAGAACTAATTTTGGCAGAGACGCACATAAAATCTTTTAGAGTCTATAAACTTTAACTTTTATATTGAGCATCATAGAAAGAGAGAACAATTATATCTTGACCTTCCCATGGTTACAAGTAGAAATAATCATCTGAATTTGCCCATATTTTATTGCTAAATCAATCAACTGATCTTAACTTAATGAATATAATATTTCCTAAAACAGAAAATAAATTTAAAAGTATGATGAGAATATATTTCATAGCATCTCATTTTATTTTTATTTATTTGTTTTGCTTTATTTCTGTCTTATTTGTAAGGTGTGCATGTATGTAAGTGCACTCTTATCATGCAATGCCCATGGAGGACAAGAGAGAGTGTCACATTCCCTGGAACTGGAGTTATGGACGGGTGTTATCCGACATGTGGGTACTGGGATTTGAAACCCTGTCTTCTGCAAGAACAGCCAGCACTCTTAACCTCTGAGCCATCTCTCCAACCCCCTTCTTATTTTAAATACTTTTAGTTTTAAGTAAATGCCTAAAGGCAACTAAACAGTCATCTCCTCTGTATACTGTATTTAGTAAACATCTATTGAGATGAGGGCAAACTCTACTATTCAGGGGAAAGTTCTTAGCATATTCCTTCTTCGAAAAATAATTATTGGGGAAGGAGAGTTGGCTCAGACGTTAAGGGCACTGGCTGCTCTTGCAGAGGACCTGGGTTTGGTTCCCAGCACCCACAGGGCAGTTAACAGTTCCTAACTCCAGTTCCAGGTGATCCAATGACCTCTTCTGACTTCCAAAAACATTGCAAGGCACCGTTTTACTTGCATATATGCAGGCAATGCACTCACACATAATAAATAAATAAACAAATAAATAAATATTATCAAGGCTAGAGAGATGGCCTATAGTTAGGAGCATATGCTGCTCTTTTAGAGGACCTGGGTTCAGTTCCCAGCACCCACAGGGTGGCTCACAACCATCCATAACTTCAGTTCCAGGAGATCTGAAGCCCTCTCTGCCTTCATGGGCACCAGACACATACCTGTATGTGCAAGCAAAACACTCATACACATGAAAATTTTGAATCTTGAAAATAATTTTCTTGAAGCACATCCTTTGCATCAAGAAAAGAGAGGCAAGTCATGAAATTTGATGCTAAAATACTTGTCAGTTCTGAACTAGAACTTTTAATGCCTGTATTTTAGTATATCTTATTTGTAAGTGTAAAAACCATATCTCAAATAGCCATTTTAAAACAAAACAAAAACAAGAGGACATTAGTCCTGATATAGCTGAAAAGTTCAACATGGGTTTGAAGCAGTCAAAGGGCTTCACTCAGCCTCCCCTGCCATCCCTTGCGTTGCCTTAGATATCAGAGGTTCTGCATGGAGCCAGGAATGCCACATTCTTGATGCCGGGGGACCAATAAGTCTAGAAAGACACATGATCCTGCCTCCAAATGGAGCCCAGAGACATGCCGCTGCCTCTGTGTAAGTTCAAATCCATCACTAAGCCAATGTCTGTGACCAGGAGAAAGCAGTGCTTGGTGTGCCTGAAGCTGAATTCAAGTTCTACTTGGTGAAGAATGGGAAGATGGACAGTGCATCTCTCCAGGAGAGAGCTGGAGCATCTCTGTTAGAGAAAAGTAAACATACACTGAGTCACCAGTCACATGTCCCACCTGTGCTTTCAGTCCCTTGTGTCACTGTCACCCTATTGCATGCCTAAGAGGGTTAATTAATTATCAGTGTGATTCACATTTTCACCTAAAGCCCCTTCTGCCACTCCATACCTTAATATCATTTCCTTATTATATGGAAATGTAGCCCTTTGCTGTGCTGAAAGTATAGGACTAATAGGGGACAGTCTAGTGACTGAGACTTCATAAGACTAGATAGGAAGCTTTTGAAAATCTGACTCTTCCAGATTGATCTATTGTTATTTTATCTCAGCTTTTCAAGGGTCTATTTAATTTTTTTTTTTTTTTGGTCTTTTTTGAGACAGGGTCTCCCTGTAGCCCCAGCTGTCCTGGAACTCACTCTGTAGACCAGTCTGGCCTTGAACTCACAAAGATCCGTCTGCCTCTGCCTCCCAAGTGCTAGGATTAAAGGCATACGCCACCACGCCCGGCCAAATTCTTAAAATCAAATACAAATAATATGTCAGTTAAAGAACATATATGCACTTACAAGAAAAATCTTATCGGGAATTTTCTCTTCCAGAGTTTCAAACGATTTATACTTTTAGCTTATCTTGAAAATTTAGCTACAAATATTCTTTTGATTTGAGGCTTAATTAGGGATATTGCCTATTTATTTGCTTGCTTGTTTCCTATGGTGTCCAAGAATGAATCCAGGGCTTCCTGGATGCTAGGAAGGTACTTGACCACTCAGCTATCTATATTCTCAGCCTCATCATTGCAGATATTAACTTGAATTTTATAATAAGATATGGTCACATTTCTTTCAAGATTATATAGTAGTTGAAACATAAGATCAATTTCCAGAAAAATAAATATATTCTGTCTCCACTTAATCAATGACAATTTGGAGGTGGGATGGAATGGCTCGTATTTTGTTGACAGATCCTTTCATGAAAAGTAGATTCAGGCGATCTTTCCAACTTAAGGAGCTATGCCCTCCCCGGTTATGCATGGTTTACACAAATGAGACTTTGTTCTTTGGCTATCATTTTGATTCAGAACAATCATTTAAAAACAAGAGACTTTGCCGCCTGCATCAGGGTGGCCTTTCAGTCTTTCTTTGTTACTAGATTCCAACTGATTTTCATGTGACAGGGAACCCTGAACTGACAACCTGAAAATGTTGCAGCTACATCCTTCACATGTGAAGCTTCCTTCTGAAGCATGACCTATATGCAGTGAAGTCTCATAACTCTCTGTAGTTCCCTTCTTTAAATTCACTGCAGTCTTGTTCTCTAAATTCCTTTGAAGCTTTTTTTTTTTTTGAGACATGGTCTCTCTGAGGACCCAGCTGGCCTGGAACTGGCTATGTAGACCAGGCTGGCCTTACTCTCACAGAGATAAGTCTGTCTCTGCCTCCTGAGTGCTGGGATTAAAGGTGCCACCACATCTGGCAAGTCCTTGTAATGTTAATTACGAAATACAGAATCACTCTTCCTGAGAGAGATACAGCATTAAATCCATGTGAATCATGATTGCAAATTTTTCAACTAATTCCTTGAAAACATTTCTTAAATGTGAGTCATTATGTATGTATTTATATATTTAGAGTTGATTCATTAACATTGAACATATAACCAATTGCACTGCCACTCACTTCTACAGGAAGATTATCTAACAATTACTTCAGATGAGGAAGACTGGATGGCATTTTAGCACTGCGCTTTGATGCCACTCTAGACAGCCAAATCATCAACAAAAAGCAGAGAGATGCTAAAAAGCACGTCAGCAAACACAGCTCAAAAACAACGCTTGCTTGCTTACTTACAAGAGCCGAAACAAGGAACCAGCATGCCTGATCGACCTCAGCGGGGAGCATGTGCATCAGGCAACTCAGATTTCCCACACTCTGCCTGTGTCTGTGAATGACCACAGAGCACTGAAAGGACTGATTTGAGGGTATACATGAATCAGTTGGCAAATTTGCAATGATGGTGACCATAAATAACAAGAATGGTGCTGAGCATGGTGGCGCATGCCTTTAATCCCAGCACTGGGCAGGCAGATCTCTCTGAGTTCCAGGCCAGCTGGGGCTACAGGAAGACTGGGTCTCAAGAAGACCAAAAAACAAAACAACAACAACAATGACAAGAATGGCTAAGCACTGTGGCGTATACTTGTAATTCCAACATGTGGAGGCAAAGAGGACAGTGAGTGGGAAAGACAGCCTGGGCAGCAGAGGCAAGACCTGGACTCAAAAAGTGAAAGAGGAAGAGGAAGTGGAGGAGGAGGAGGAGGAGGAGGAGGAGGAGGAGGAGGAGGAGGAGGAGGACGGAGGAAGAGGAGGAAGGGGGAGGAGGGGAGGGAGAAGGGAGAGGGAGGAGGGGGAGAGGGGGAGGAGGGGGAGGGGGGGGAGGAGGAAGAGAGAAAGAACAGGAGGAAGTAAAGAAAAAAAGGAACAAAAGGAGAAAGAACAGGAAGAGGAGGATATTTCCTCCCTATGAGGTTTAAAATCCTTCTTTAACATACTGCCTTCGTTATGCTCTGCATGATACAAACTAGCATTTTATTTGTTTCAAATTTATTCCTCTCAAAACTTTCATAGTTATCTTCCAATTATTCTCTTCCACTGATTTTTATAAAATGATTTGAGTAAAATGTGTTTTTTTTATTGTTTTGTATCTTGGCTCTATTTTGGAAGCATTAGAAAAGCGTGTATAATCATGTATCAGTGCATGACACTCCATTTTACTGTAGCTGTTTGGAAGCCATTTGCTTTGGTTTTGTAATCCTAATTCATTTTCAAGATGCAAACTAGGCTTTGTTTAAGTGAAATTCTTAATCTTCTCTGAAGAAACATCCTCCAGGTTCCTGATGGTGTTTGCATGATATCTTGTTTAGAGGTCAGAGGTGAAGCTGGGATTGGCCATCAGCATCTTTAATCCCTGCACTTAGTGACACAGAGAAAACTGGGGTCCCTGCCTAGGGCCCTTAGTCTCATTAATGAAAGAATATAAGGCTGCATTCAAATAGAAGATTAAGGACAATTTTATTTGAGTTTAAAGAAAAAGCTTCCAATTCAGGCAAGAAAAACCTGACCAGCTGCCCAGAAGAGAAGAATGGAAGAAGAGCAGGAGAGGAAAGCTCTGAAGGCCAACAAGGAGGTTAGTCAGACACGTGGCAGACCAGCAGCCACGTGCAGGGAGGGAGGGAGTCGTAAAGAGTAAAGAAACCCAAACTGCTGGGGCAAACTAAGAAGAAAAGGAAGGGTAAGGCTTTTCTGAATTCTTCAGATGTGCCAGCAGGCTCAAGGAAAACTACAAGTCTGTGGCCAGCTGATAAGCACTGAAGTGCCCCATGGACCAGGGATTCAGGGCAGAAAAGTTCATTTCATTACACACATTGCATTAGTTATTCCCCCCCGTTTCTTGAGCATGACTTAAAATGAACCTGCCTTCTTAGGGGTGGTCTCTTGGCAAAACTGGAATGTTAGGTTTCCACCCCAGCCCTTAAGGGGCCTTTCTTGCTACTGTAATATTAGGAGGCAGAGGAAGGTGGATCTCTGATTTTGAGACCAGCCTGGTCTACATAGTGAGTTCCAGGCCAGATAGTGGTGCATAATGAGACCTTGACTCCAAGAAAAAGAAAAGAAAATACATTTTTGAGCAGCCCCTTGAGAAGTATAACCGACACTAAGAAAAGGCCAAATCAGTCCGAATTAAAAAGTATATAAAGGTACGCATTTATTCCAGGAAATGCACTCTCTCTCTCTCTCTCTCTCTCTCTCTATCTATCTATCTATCTCGTGAATCCTTGGCAGCCAGCCATCCTGAGGGCCATGGAAAACACACTTCTGAGAGGCGGGGAGAACCTTTTATAGGAGGAGGGGACATGGTAACTTATTGGAATCTGGCTAATTAAAACAGGGTAGGGGCTCATATCTGGAGATGGGTCTCAGGCCCAGAGGTGTCATGGGAATCTGGCCTGACCGGAAAAGAAAGGAGGGTCTTTCTGTTCTATGCCATCTTGGCTTTTTGCCCTGAGCCAGACCTAACACCCCTGTCTTACTGTGTCTTCTCAGTTCAGGTGGGAAAGAGTCATGAAAATATCTGATACTAAAAGTATGAACCCAAGGATAGTGTAAATTATTTCAACACCTCTTCTACTGAAGAGATTTTTTTTTCTTACCTGAAGACTAGGAAGTGCCACTTATCTATTAAAACCTTTAAATTACATATAAAGAAACCTGCAATCCTTTACAACTACCAGACTTACTTGGATATAAAGGGAAAATGAGAAAATATTTTCTATCTTGAATTTTTCAGTAAAAGATAAACTAGAATTTCAATCATTCTACCTTTCCTACATGCCAAAATATTTATTAAGGATTAAAACATTTATTTTGAAGATAGTGTAGATTAATTACACCTTGACATATTAACATTAAAGAGTGCTTAGGCTGAAATGGTGCTGACAGGCTGTCCTGAATTTCTTCCTTAGCTCCTGACTGCTTCATAGCTCTCTTTTCTCCTTACTCTCTCCCTCTGACACCTGCTTTTTCAGCTGTCATTGCATGTACCACTTGGAACTAACTTTCCTTCTATGGGAAGCAGCAGCATATCAAAGTTCAAATGCACCTTGCTCTGTCTTTGTTCCTTGTGTTTGCACTTTGGACTAATAATTCCCAGCACTACCTATAATCACAAGGAAGATCACTTTGGGGATAAGCCAAAGTTGGTGCTATAAAAGATTAAAAACTGGCAAACAAGCAGATAGCAACTTTACAGCTGCTCCCCTCTTGGAGGCTCTTATCAAAGTTGCCCTTGGCTGGTTAGTAGACTTGGGTTTTCTGTTTTAATATGATTTAATCTCTAGGGTAACTAATTGTTCTGTTCCACTGATAAGCAGCATATATAAGAAAGTCAAGTATTTGAAATAAGAATGTATAAAAATCTGGGCTAGAGAGATGGCTCAGCATTTAGGAGCACTGGATGCTCTGGCGGCAGATGTAAGTCCAGTTCCCAGCACCCACATGGCTGCTGTAGACACAAAGCCATAGCTCTCACTTCAAAGGGGAGAAGAAAGAGTTTATACTGGAGCCAAATATGAGTGACCATGTCCAGAAACACAGATTCAGGTTATCCCCAATTCCATGTTCCAACTTGGTAACACCTTCATGGGATTCTTATAGTAACAGAACAAATAAAAGTCATAAATAAAGACACATTTCACAAACACATTGCTATACACATTCAGTGGGCAGGTCATGGCAAAGGGCGGGGCGGTTATTATAGGTCTCAGATGCTATCTGATGACATTTTTAGTTTTTTGATTGGTGGGACCTGGTGGGTTAAATAGGGTCCAAGAAAAATGGTAAGTAAGCTCTGGATCTGCAACATTCCAAACTCGCCACAATCACTGAAGTTCTAATCAGGTGATCCTCCTTTGTAGAATGTTCACTTTTCCTTTAATCCCAGCATTCACTCGGGAGGCAGAGGCAGAGGCAGGCAGATCTCTGTGAGTTCAAGTCCAGTCTGCTCTCTCCAGGAGAGCTGGGACTAAAGAGAGACCCTGTCTCAAAAAGACTAAAAAAAAGAATGTTCACTTTCAAGATACAGTTTTTATGGGAACTGTGGTTTATACAACTATTAACCGCCTATAACTCTAGTTCCAGAGGATCCAACATCCTTTTCTGGCTTCTGCAAGCATTGCACATGTAGTACTTACATACGTACAGGTACAGCACTCATACATACAAAATAAATAAATGAATAATAAATTAATTAATTTAAATGTTTTAATTAAAAAATTTTTTTAAAAAGAATGTATGTTATATGTAAATCTCTTAACGAGCTCTAGAATCGATCCAACACTTACTTTCAGAATCTGTAATTACTATATATGAGTGGAAAGTATGTATTCATATTTTAGAGTAATATAAAATTAAAGGAGGAAAATGTGAACTAATCATTAAAAAAAGACGGAGAGAAAGATGCAGGACAATTACAATTATGGCAGAATGCATGATCTGGGGTGGGGGGAAGGGAAAGGGTAATATGTCTAAATTGAACTGAGAAATGATGTCTGAAATATACAAAACATCAATAAAAGCATTATAAAAAAAAGAATGTATCTTAATCTACATTATCTACTCCATAAAGTACCTCAAAGTTGTTGGTAAAGAATTATAAGAGCAAAAAATTTTTAAAAATCATCTCATTCATCTTTCACATCTTTGCCCCCTTCCTCAAAGATTGCTTTCCATTACTGGTGACAAAAATATCTGAGAAAAGCAGCTCATCAGGAAGGAAGGTGCATTTGGACTCAGTGTCAGTGTTTGAGTCCATGATTGCTTATCCTGTGGCTGAGTTCTGAGTAGGTATGTTGTAAGGCCCTTCATCCTAACATGGAACATGTTTTAGATCAAGACGTTCCTCCTCACCATGATCAAGAAGCAAAGAGAGAGGAAGTGCAAAGGCCACCAAGTCTCCTGCCAGAGCCTGGGCACAAGGACAAGCTCCTTCCTCCAGCCCACTTTTGTTCTTTCCTCCTCCTCCTTTTTTGACTTTTCAACTTTTTGACTTTTTGAGTTGGAATAAAACTATAGCCCCAGCTGGCCTGGAATTCACTATGGAGCCAGACTACCCTTTGTTACACACCTCTGCTCTCCAGGCCACATCTCCTAAACATCTGTAAACAGCCTACCAACTGGGTAACCAAGTATTCAGATAGAGAAGACTTCAGGGGATATTTCTCATTCAAATCATCATAATATTCTACATTTATTTTCATGTTGACTGACAATGGTTATTTAAGTAATCTGGATACTAGAACTTTATCAGGGATTTTAAGCATACTTTCTAGGCACTAGCCTATTTTCAAGATCTCCAAGGTGGTTTTGGTAAACAGAAATTCTTAGCTTTTTTATTGTTTGAGAGTGTTATATAGGCATATAATGTGTTTTGACCAAATATGTCTCCTATGCTTCCCCTCTAATTTCTTCCCTATTTTACCACCACAACTTCATGCCCCCCACCCCCTTCTAACACTTTGAGTCCACTTAGCAATGTCTATATTGTTACAGAGGCAAGTTCCAGTAAGTGGAAACTCAGAGTCAAGAGAATAAAATCTCTGGCTAAGTGGTGACCCAACATCCCTGGGCAAAGTCAATCAGGACCATAGGCCCACTTTGGGCTTGGGCTGCCCCAACATTTTGGGATTTTTACTCTTTCTTTAAAGCTATTATATTCATTCTTCATCTTCATTAGATTATTCCACATGCATTTCATAATTTTATTGCTATTAGAAGTAGTGTGGGGTTTTTCTGAAATTTTATTGAACCTTTGCACATTTCATACAACATATCTTAATAATATTTAGACCCATTTCCCCTTCAGTGCCCCCCCACCAGAGATCCTGCTTTCAGCCATACATGTCTTTCATCTTTTTCTCAGTCTTTTTTTCATTTTTCAATACAGAAGTTTACTTTTTGGGGCAGAAGTTTATGGTTTCGGTCAGTTCTTTGAACAAGTCTTTTTTCATTGTTGTTGTTACTATTGTTGTTGTTGTTGCCTTTAATTTTATATTACTCCAAAGTATGCATATATATACTCCACACATATACCAAAATTACAACATCTGAAAATTATAGGTTAATTGCAAAAGATGTTTAGGGATTCACCTTTTTAAAAACTTTTTAAAATTTTTTATTTATTTTGTATGTGTATGAATGTACTGTCTACATGTAGGTTTGTGCACCCATGTCGTGCAATAACACGGAGATCAGAAAAAGGTGTCAGATTCCCCTGGAACTGGAATTAAAGAGGGTTCTGAGCTGCCGTGTTGGTGCTGGGGATCAAACCTGGGTCCTTTGCAAGAGCAGTTGGCTCTCTTAACCACTAGGTCATCTCTCCAGCCCCAGAGATTCACCTTTTAACAGAAGAGTTGTATGCAGGTAACAAGATATATTACTTTATATTCCTAAATTACATAGTAAGTTGATATATGTTTTAAATATACATTTTTACAGTAGCATCAGATATTATATTTACTAAAAAAGAAAAAAATCTCAGTTTGCCTTAAAAATAAGGATTTGGTACTAGGATCCACAAATGAGGAAGAGCATATGTTGTTTGTTTTTCTGGGACTGTGCTACTTCACTTAGCATAACATCCATTTAACAGCAAAGCTCATGATGTCATCTTTACTGCTGCATAGAACCCCACTGTGTACATGTACCACATTTTCTTTATCCACTCATCAGTTGAGGGACACCTGGGCTGCTTCCAGCTCTTCACTATTACGAAGAGAGTTGCAATAAACAAGGTTGTGCACATATCTCTACAATAGGATGAGTCTTATGGGTATATACCCAGGAGTGTTATGAGTGGATCAGGTGTTAGACTCATTTTGACTCTTAAGAGATCTCCACACTGCTTTCCATAGGGGTTACACAAGTTTGTATTCCCACCAGCAGTAAATGAGTGTTCTCCTTTCCCCACAACCTCTCCAGCTTGATCATTCAGTCTTACTAGGGTGAGATGAAATCTTAAAGTGATTTTAATTTGTGTTTCTTTAATTATTAGTGATGTTAAACAGTTTTTAAAATGTTTCTCAACCATTTTTACTTCTTCATTTATGAAGTCTCTGTTCAGCTCTTTACTCCATCTTTTGATTGGGTCATTTGGTTTTTTGCTTCTTTGTTTTTGAGTAATTTATGTACTCTGGATGTTAATCCTCTGTGGGTTTTCTCTTCACTTCTTTGTTTCTTGCACTGTACAGAAGCTTTTGAGTGTAACAAGGTCCTACTTGTTGATTGTTGACCATATTTCCTGCACAGTTGCCATCTGATTTAAAAAGTCTTTTCCTACGCCTATATCTTGTAGGTTACTGCCACCATTTTCTTCTATCATTTTCAGAGTTTCAGGTTTCACATTAAGGTCTTTGATCCATTTGGAGTTTTTTTTTTTTTGTTTGTTTTTTTTTTTGTCTTTTCGAGACAGGGTCTCCCTGTAGCCCCAGCTGTCCTGGAACTCTCATTGTAGACCAGGCTGGCCTTGAACTCACAAGGTGAGAGGTAGGGGATTAGTTTTATTCTTCTACAAGAGGTGATCCAGTTTTGTCAACACTATTTGCTGAAGATGTTGTTTTGCCTCTATTGAATCTTCTTGGCCCTTTTATCAAATATGAGGTGGCTGAAATTGCATGTGCTCAAGTTTGGCTCTTCAATTTTGTTCCATTGATCTACAAATCTGTTTTGCACCAGTTACCATACTGTTTTTTTTTTTTTTAGGACTATAGCCCTGTAATATAGCTTGAAGCCTGTTAAGTACCCTCCCCACACACACACGCACAACACATTGCTCTTTTTGTTCAGGGTTGCTTTGACTATCTGGGGTCTTTTGTTTTGCCATATGAATTTTAGGATTTTTTTTTCTAAGTCTGAAGAAACTCATGGGGATTTTAATCGGGATTGCATTGAATCTGTGTATCACTTTGAGCAGGATGGTTATTTTTGCTATATTAATTCTTCCAATCCATGAGCATGGGAGTTCCTTCCATCTTATCATGTCTTTTTCAATCTCCTTCTTCAGGAATTTAAAATTTTCATTGTAAAGATTTTTAGTGTCTTTGGTCAGGTTTGTTCCTAGATATTTTTTGAGGCTATTGTGAATGGGAAGGTTTCCATGTATTCCTTCTCCAATTGCTTATTGTTGGTATAAAGAAAAGTTACTGATTTTTCTAGGTTAATTTTGTATCCTGGCACTCTACTGAAACTATTAATTATTTCTAGGAATTTTTTCATAGAATCTTTATTGTCCCTTATGTAAACTATCATGTCATATGCAAAAAGGGATAGTCTGAGCTCCTCTTTTCCAATTAGTACTCCTTTAATTTCCTTTTTTCTCTTATTGCTCTATTTCAAGCACTGTATTGAATAGGAGTGGAGATGGGGGCAGCCTTGCCAGGTTTCTGACTTTAAGGGGAATGCTTCTAATTTTTCCCCATTTACAATAATATTTTCTGTGGGTTTGTTGTATATGGCTCTAATTATATTGAGGAATGTTCCCTCCAGTCCAATTTCCTCTAAGACTTTAAACATGAAGGCATGTAGAAATTTGTCAAAGGCCTTTTCTCCATCAGTTGAGATGACCATATGGTTTTTCTCTTTCAGTACATTTATGTGCTGTATGACATTTATTGATTTACATATGTTGAACCATCCCTGCATCTCTGGTATAAATTTGACTTGGGCATGATGGATGACATTTTTGATATGTGTCTATATGTGGTTTGTGAGTATTTTGTTGACATTTTTTGCATCTATGTTCATTAATGAAATGGGTTTATAGTTTTCTTTTTTAGTTGTATCTTTGCCTAGTTTTGGTATTATAGTAATGCAGGTTTCATAGAAGGAATTTGGGAAATTTCCCTGTGTTTCTATCCTTTTGAATAATTTGAATAACAATGGATGAAAGTCCTCTTTAAATGTTTTTATAGAATTCTGCTGTAAATCCATCTGGGCCCGGGCTGATTTTAGTTGGGAGGTTTTGAATTACTGTTTCAATTTCTGCATATGTTATGGGTCTGTTTAAGCTGTTGATCTCTCCTTGTTAACCTTTATTGATTTCCATGATTTCAGATATTCATTGTGCAGCTGAGGGAGCAAAGATACCAGCCAGGACACAGGTGGATCTGTTGCCTCTAGAGGACTTGGGTGCATAAAGATTGGTTGCTTGGCTGGATCAGCTGGCTGAGTGAGCAACTCGCACCCCCTCAATGGAATTTCAGAGGGAGTGTCCAAGTGAAACTACAGTACCATAAGTCCCACAACCAACCTAGAGGAACTGACTGGCAGGAAGCAGAGGGAAGACAGTGCTCAGAGGGTGTATTAGTCAGGGTTCTCTAAAGAAACAGAAGCAACAGGATGAATATATAACTATATACAATTTATTGATTTGCTCACGTGAGGGAGCTCAACAGTAGCGCCGAACTGGAGAGGCCGGGAATCCAGGGAACTGCTCAGTCTGCAAGGCTGGATGTCTCAGCAGTCCCAGTCTAGTGCTGAAGGCCCGAATGGATTCCAGGAGATCTGCCAGTCTCAGTACACGCTGGGATCTGAAAGGTTGATCACAGCAGCAAGACAAACTCACCAGATGAGAGAAGCAAGCCGCAGGAGGAAAAGGGACCAGCTGCTTCTGCCGTGGCCTTTTATACTGCCTGCCGGCAGAAGGCAATGCCCACATTTGGGGTGGGCCATCCGGGTTGAGGCAGTCCAATCAGAAGACCCTTTTTCTCCCATTTATTCCTTAGTCCGGTCAAGTTGACACCCAGGATTAACCATCACAAGTCCAGCCCTTGTCAACTTGACACCCAATAAATAGCCTCTCCTTATGTTATGCTTAAATGTCAATTGCAAACGATGGCAGGGTCATAATTCCACCTAACATGTTATAAGTATCTCATGTGCAATAGCATTATATCTTAGAGTAGGTGGTAATGTCCTTGAGAAGAACTTAGTCCTTCAGTATCTAATAACCTAAATATGACAATACTTAACACATATCTCAGTTGCACATTCAAAAGGGAACAACACAAGTATCCACTTAATATA